>JASFDA010000038.1:0-42737 GCA_036936965.1 Cystoderma amianthinum
TTGAGAGGCGTTTCTTTGCGCGGCGGCATCGTCCATATTGTTCAAGGATCGCGAGTGCAAATCCCCAATGCGTGCGACATTATCGTTAAATGTCCGTATAGAATCTTGGATAGAAGATATCTAGATTTATCAATTAGCTGGCGACAAAAGCTTGTGGGGTTGGAACATACCTCGCTGTAAAACGAAGACATATCTCCAGCGCCCGTCGGTGCCAAATGCGTCCTGCTATCCTTCACGTCTGACATTTCATATGAGGGGTTGTCTTGCTGAGAATAAGGGTTAGGGTTCGGACGGCGGTTGTCGTATCCGCCTGCAGACGCTTGCGTCGGGTAAGAGTTTCTAACAGTGTGAGCACACAGTATAACAAGAATGTAATTAATAGACATACGAGGTTGGATTGCCTCCTTGTTGTTGGGCCTGAAAAATGACAACGTTAGTGAGTTGAAACTGCAAATTCAACAAGACGTACCCTGAGTGCTGCTAGTCTATCTCTTGCCATTTCGAGAAAAGTTATTTAGCAGCAAAATATATTTAAAAGAATAGACGAAGTTGTTGGGATGGTGCGTGGCCCGTTAGTGGCGGCCTTGCTAAATTGAAGGAGAGTGGGTGTCCAGGTCAAGGTCACCGTCAGTGTAGTTAAGAGGGATGGAGTTTATAAACAAGGACAAGCAGATGGCTGTGTAAACCTACTTTGTAATTGCTGCGCTTCCATCAGTAAACACTTACCAATGTCAAAGTGCATTCTTCACAATATACATTATAATTTGTCCGTAAAAATACATTGATAAAAAAATACATTTCAGTCGTATCAAATCTCGAGCACCTTTCGAAGGACAGCAATTTGTCGATCCACCATCTTGCGACTTGTCCCACCTATGGACTCCCGTCGTTCAACGCTAGCTTCAAAGTCAAAGATATCGTGGATATCTTTCTCGAACAAGCCATTCAGATTTTGATAATCTTGAAGCGTTAATTCATTTAATTGGCATTTGCGGGTTTCCGCCAAAGCTACAGCTCTTCCCGAAATATGGTGAGTCTCACGGAAAGGAACCTGTGAATAAATAAATTGAAAAATGGTCTATGCAGCTCAAAACCACCCACTCCTTTTCGAACCAAGTAATCGGCGAGGTCCGTGGCGAGAACGTCCATTGTTAAAGCTTGGCGCATTTTGTCGGCATGCACCTAGTCAGAAATAAATAGCTGTTTAGAATATCGTGTAGTGCTTCACCTCCAGAGTTGCGATCACGCCTTCTGCAATCTTGAAAGATGCAGATACATTGTCGACAGCATCAAACAAGGGCTCTTTGTCTTCTTGTAAATCTTTGTTGTAAGTAGATGGTAGACCTTTTAGAGTCATTAAAAACCCAGCCATCTGGAGGTTGTCAAAAGTAGACTGGAAAAAATCACTGAATCTCACATTTCCAAACACTCTCCCAGACTTTCCACGAAGGAGTTCAAGAGAGTCAGGGTTCTTCTTCTGGGGCATAATACTAGACCCAGTGCTACAAATTGAAAGTTTTTAGACAATTCATGGACCAAGCTCGACGAGAATGTTCCTACCTATAAGCATCACTGAGGCTAACAAAACCAAATTCGGCCGTTGAATAAATCACCAAATCTTCAGCCATCCGACTAATGTGTACCATAGCCAAGCTCGACCACATTAAAAATTCGACAATGAAATCTCTGTCTCCAACTCCCCATAAACTATTTTCAGCCACAGTTTGGAACCCGAGCTCCCTGGCTAAAAATTCGCGATCTACAACAAATGGGTTTCCAGCCAGCGCACCACAGCCAAGAGGAAGGACAGATATTCTGGGTATTAATTGTTGGAGTCTTTCTAGATCGGAGCGGAAAGAAAACGCATGAGATAATAACAAATGGGACCATCTAATTGGTTGGCCACGCTTGAATAAAGATTAGACAGATTTTTCTGTAAATTATATTGACTCTTACTTGGAGGTGGGTATAACCCGGGAGTATGTGGTCTTTTTCTGTATCAGCCCTTTCTACCATCACTCGGATTAAACCTTTGACAGCTTGCTCAATGTCCCGGACTTCTTGTAAAAGCCACAATCGAACATCCGTAGCGACTTGATCATTACGAGAACGACCTGTATGTAACTTTCCGCCAAGAGGCCCAATAAGTTCACTCAATCGTCGCTCATTAGCTGTATGAATATCCTCATCGTCCGGCTGGACTACAAACTGTTACAGAAATTATCGTTAAAGCACTCTTCAAGGTCAAAAAATAGGGGCAAACAAACTTTGCCATCTTGCCATTCCTTTTCTACCACAGAAAGACCAGTCACAATTTTTTCCTCCTCCTGTTTGGTTAAAATGCCGACGAGGGTTAATGATTTCGCATAAGCTATGGAACCTCTGATATCCGCCGCATGCATCCGCTGGTCGTATTTTAAGGATTGGTTAAATTCATGCATGCTAAGAATCTGAGGAAGATCATTCGATTGACATGTCGATTGAAATTACATACAGTGGATCCGTCTTGCCCGTGAAGCGACCACCCCATAGTTTTTGTTTAGTTGGCTGCTCTGACATTGTCGTTATAGGGCGGATTCCTTAAAAAAATTATTGTTGAAACACCGGCCAGAGTCGAGGTATTTATTCGATGGCCTCGAGTGAACTCGGAGTAAAGGGAAGAACCTCTTCGAATCCAAAGGGAAGTAAAATACTTCCTTTTTTGGCCCTGTTACTATATCGGCTGGGGTTAACGCCGTTTGGATTCAAGCGGTCGATTCAACAACACTACTCACAAACGCCTTGCTCTCTCGCCCCTCTACTCAGTAATCTCACTATTAATCGGCGCACAACTACCCTTGTTCCTCGGAAGAGACAAGCGCAGTAGCACTAGGTTTCACAGTTATACAATGGACCCGCAACCCCGGTGGCCCGTATTAAGAACAGTATTAGCCTGTTTCTCTATCGCAGCAAACGCGTAATTTTTTTGGCGCTTCCAAACCATATGTCCCTGTCTCACATTATACTAGGCTATGTGCGGGGGGGATTTTCACATTTCCCTTGGTGTCGGCAGCATTGGCTTCCCATACCAAGTTGACACAGCCTCAGTTGACTACAATTGTCCTTGCGTGAGTTTGATACTCATGCAAAGTATGTGATTTGGAGTTTATCCTGCATTCAGGGCGATGATGAGCCAATATCCGCTCGCAGCTTTAGCTGGCAAAGTCATCGACCGCAAAGGGCCGGCCACTTGCTCATTAATTGCGGCGTGCTTCTTCTCCATCTCGTTCGGTGCATTTGCCATTGAAACTGCAAATCCTACAAAATCAACGCTGGGCTTATTTCACCGCTTGACCTTTTGTTACCTCATTGCAGGTTTTGGAACTGTCTTTTCGTGAGCTCAGTCATTAGTAGGTTTATGCCAATCTAACCTCACCCAAAGTTATTTTTCATCACTTTTTGCCGCTTCCAAAATGTTCCCTAATCATCTTGGGATTGCTTCAGGTACAAGCATGGCCCTCTTTGGATTATCCCCATTATTTCTCTCACTCATCGCCTCCGCATATTTCACCGATGCCAACTCTGGGCTGCTTAATGTGTCCCGGTATAAAGCATCATTAGCTATTCTGACCGGTGTTGTGTATATTTTCGGAGCCTACAGTCTTCGGGGCTTAGCCGGAAATACGAATTCCATGCCTAATCGGGAGACGGAGGATGGCAATGAACACACAGCTCTTCTTCCCCGAAGAGCTGACACCGACTCTCAAGTTGATGGCTCAGTTTTATCACTTTTGAGGGATAAAAACTTCTGGCTTCTGGCAGTCTTTTGTGCTTTCTTGTTTGGAGCTGTAAGCATCCTTGCTTTCCTCCCCCTTGTAGACTGCTAATACGTCCATATAGTCTGAAATGGTGATATCTAACATTGGAACTATAGTATTGTCTTTCCCCCCTACCTCGTCTGTACCTCGTGTGGCAAATTTTACGGAGAACTCTACCTCTTATCAAGTCAGACTTTTATCTATCTCTAATACCGTGTCACGCATTGTAGCTGGCCCTTTGGCGGATTTTGTGTCTCCAGTTGCTTCATACCTTCCTTCGGGAGTTCCTGCTTATGCTAGGAAGCACCGCGTAAGTCGCGTTGTATTCCTTTCAGGCTCAGCCTTGTTACTTGCTACCACTTTTCTTTGGATGGAATACGGTGTAACATCTAGAGAAGCGCTCTGGGTGTTAAGGTTTGTGATACTTATATTAGCTTTGTCAAGCACAAATTTTAATCTATCAATTAGTGTTGGCACAGGATTAGGGTACGGCGCATTTTTCACAATATTGTGGGCCTATTTCGTCTGCACTTCTGCACTTCTGCTCATATATTTTCGATAGACCAAGTATTATATCATCAGTATGGGGCATGGAAAACCTTGGTCGAAATTTTGGCCTTTTGTTGTATGCACCCTTTATTGGCACACCTTCATTTTCGTACCTCTATGCCTTTGTTTCTGACGTTCATTCTCAAGGCGCTAGCATTTGTGTGGGTCGCAATTGCTGGCAGCTGACATTTTGGGTGACGTTTTCCACTTCCATTTGTGGCCTTTTTATCAGCGTTATACTTTGGCGTACTTGGAAAGGTTTAGTCTAGAAATTCATAAGTATCAATCAACTTCATACCTAGGACAAATCTGGTGAAGGAGATCGTGAGAAAGAGGAAAGGAACCTGTTAAGTAATAAGCGCTAAGCACCTCGGTCCATAATAATATAAGTACACCTACTCCAGTATGCACGAAACAACCAAAGAGTTTTCAAATGGTATTTCAATTGGTCGCATCTTTCTCCGTACAACTTCGGTCGCTATAATGATATTTGGGTTCAAGGGCATACAAAATCAGGACATGTTCAATAATTGGTTACAGAGTCAATATGGCGGCCATTTCCAATTTCTCACAATTCAAGGGTATGTATTGTGCTTGACTTTCTTATGTAGAAGCTGAAAAAAAGCTGATAACTAGACTAATACTAGCCTGTATGACCATGGCCACTGGTTTAATTGCAGATTTTGTTCCGTCGTTTCGCAGTGAGCAGACTTGGACGCGATCTGGAAGTTACCTGTGTGCTGACTTTGAGTTTTCCAGCTCTGAGACTGTTAAAGCGAGTACTGCTCGTGGCCGCCTTACCAGTGAGCGTTATTGTCAAGGTTTTTACAACAAATATAAATTCAAACATCACTTACCAAGTTGTCTGTCGTCATCTCGTCTCTCTACTGGTCAATCATTCTTGTGTCACCAGGCCTCCTTCTGCAGTCTAATTCGTCGGAGATCCCTTCGGCGTCGTCCGCTCAACCTGTGATTTTCAGGATCCCACTGCATCTAGATTTAGCACTCCACGCAGTACCCGCTCTCGCCCTCCTGTTGGATTTTAATTTATACCATGTGAGATATGGTAGAACGGAATCTCGGTTTGTAGCTCCTTTGATAACATGTCTCTTTGCTTTCTGGTATTCCTGGTGGGCGGAGCACTGTGCATCGCACAATAATGGAAAGTGTAAGCATTTATAACAGTTAAGTATATATATAACTGATGTCTCCCGGCACGTAGTTCCATATCCATTTCTCACAGACAATACATTTGAAGTGCGGGTAGGCATTTATTTAGGTGCCAGCATCTTAGCCTTGATTTCGTTTTGGACCATTAACGGCCTCCACCGTTGAGATGTATTTAATGGCACAATATTATTATGCGTAGACTACGAGGTTATATTTCGGCGAATAACGATGGTGATGGTGAGAATGCTGGGGCGCACCCTCGAAAACAAAATATTCAGACTGTGAACAATGACTTGGAAAATCATAAACGCAATGTTTTGTTATTACATAATTTCACTCAGTTAATAGTAATATTAATTTAAACATTATACTAAACATATGTACAGGAGCTGTGATCCAGAAACTATCTATGCATCGATGGCATCCCTTACCCAACACAAATCCCGAATTTTGTGTACTCGAGTTCCCAGGCTGTCGAGAGTACAGAGTCGAAAACCGACGCTTAGAAAGAGATGTTGGTAGGAGAATACAAGGGACAACTAAATTGCGTTGGCTGCATGGGTGTGCCGCTCTGTGTCTTGCTGTTTGTTACCAGGTATATCGTATTCAACTTTTGTTCAAACCTGACGGTTCCCAAGTTTTTAGGACACGTATCTATTGTTGTAGCGCTTTTGACAACCTTGGTCTTTGTTTTAACAAAATGTAGTCAAGTTTTATCCGGTAGGGTGCTTTCACAATCATGTCAATGTTTAACTCTGACTATCATTCTATTTAAAGAGTCTGTAGTTGTTTTTCCTCCGCATGGTATCCAGCTGGAAACGTGTTATGGCTTATCATCACTACCTCTTACGACGAGGAGGCGCTTTATTTCTTCTGATCGATTGGAAGATATCATTGTCAATGAAGGACTCTTTGGCTGGAATGTTCGCTTCTATCTTGTGGTGGTCAAGCGAGACAATGTACGCTTTCGTCTAGAAGTAGCCTATGAGGTTTGTTTTCAAGTTGCTGTATATGCCTGATACTAAACAAGTGCCAAGAACCTCCTACCTTATCAATCAGTTCTTCAAGAAGTTTACTTGGGGATTACAAAGCTGTTGATAGTACCAGATCAAAATATGGAATAACGTATGGTGGATGTACAATTCCTTTATATTATCACTAAAACCGATCTGTGGCCTCTTCACTTTCATACGCACTTAATAATTCATCATAACCTTCGTCATCCCCTTCTTCTGCACCACTATCCCTGCTCCTTCTGGCGAGTTCTTTGTTTTCAGAAGATATTTTTCGTGTGCGACGGCTACTCGAGATCTTTCGTGGACGAGGCTCAGAGTCATCAATGGATCCTTTCCTTTGACCCTCTGAGTCGCCAGATAAAACTTTCCGTGCTCGTTTCGGAGATCGTGATGCTAGTGATACGGGCCGATGTTCATCACTTTCAAAGCCTGCGGCTCGAGGAGTTGTTAGTAAATCATGTTCTTCGGTTGGCCAATCGACAGTAAGATTTGAAGGATTAGCTATTTTCATTTCGGATAAACCAGACCTCAAATGTGATAGTTGTAGATTCGGGGGGCGTGAAGGGTGCCGTTTTGAGCGCACTCTTGAGATTTGACGCGTCTGATCCAAAAGTGAAGAATCGGAAGCATAATTAGTCGTGACGGAGGGATCTGCAATTCCTCTTTTGTCGACGACACTTGTTGTCCCGTTATGCATATACCAGTCAGAGGACAATGGACTACGTAGCCCACGATCGGATGATGTCCCCGAGAATGCTTTTGGCGACGAATGCGAGGTTCTGGACATTGGTGCCATAGGTGATATGGAACGACGATTCAAAGGCACCAGTCTGCTAGAACCTGAATCTGAATCCCATTCGGGGCGACTTGATGGAAAGGAGCGGCCCAAAACATCCGAGGGTGACAAGGACGAGATAGAAGACTGAGAATCCTTTGAAACATGACCTCTTGCAGAAAAAACATCTGACCATTGATTATTTTCTGAAGTTCCTACACGGGCAAGCGTATTCAGAATGGGTGAGGAGCTCAATAGTAAAGGCCTAGGGCCTGATTTGGTACTTGTTTTTTGAGCCGAACGATTTAAAGAAAGAAGAGTTTTAGTCCTATCGACGAGACTGTCTGAAGGAGCATCTTCCGTTGTATTCGATAGACCAGGAGACGCTGGCAAAATAAAACTATCTCGTGGTGGGCGGAATTGTGTTGGGCGCGCAGGAGGAGAATAAGGCGATTTGCCCTGCATGGACACTAGTTCTGCTCTGGTAACTGGGGCCTCTATCTCTTTGGACACCTTGGGGGATTGTTGGTTGTTGCTTTGCAGTAAGGAAGTAGGATTAGTTTCTCCATGACCCCATGGGCTCATGAATGTTTTCGCTCGCCAATTGCTACTAACTTTAGCAATGGTCGCAACTGTGTTAGAACCTCTAAACTTTTCAGCATATCCCCAAATTCTGGACGTGTCTGCAACGGAAGACAAATGCTCGTTATTGTCCCTGCTTGCTATTCTAGGGGAGTTTGGAAGGGATGCCTCAGGCGACCGGGGTAAAAATGGTGTAAGAGGCGGATCCATAGCAGCCTGATTAGTAATCCCTCTCCAAACTGTACTTGCTAAATGAGCAGTCAGACCAGAGGCAGCTCTAGTTAGAGGAGTCTCGGTTTCATTTCCGTCGTCGGTACGCTCATTTGTATCGTAAGCTTGTGCTGAGGATTGATTCGGGTAAGCTTGAGTGCTAAAGCCTTTCCACATTGTGTCCTTTATCCGAGCGCCAAAACCTTGTTTATCTTGCTTGTATTCAGTCTCTTTCATTCGTCGTTGAACAAGATCAAAGTTTGTTTGCAGGATTCTGTCAACCCCACCGGCGGCTTCAATCGGATATTTCTGTAAAATCGATAATGCTTCTAGGAAACCATTGCTGTCGTCCTCGCCAATTGATATCGAGCTAACCCTGCCAGTCTCATGCCAAAGGCTTGGTCCTTTCCCTGTGTTCCTTGGACTAAATGGGACACAGATAAGACTCACATATCTACCAAGATGATAATTAACGCACCGCATTATAGCTTTCCTGGAGCATATTAGCATACTGGTACAAATGTCAATGAGACACGTTATTTTGGGATTCGTGTCTCGATTTCGAATGTGACATGAGAACAAAACATCCCAAACTGGTAATACCACAGAAAGTGGGAGAGTTTGGGTCAACAACGAAGTCAACCACCGACTTTGAGTAATGAGAAGCTTGGTTTCACCAGGATCTGAGAGAAACTCACTGGGAATAATGTGGCAATGAAGGGTCTAGACCCTTTTCGCGCTTTCACGGCAGTCACAATTAATATCAATATGGAGAGTAGACCCAATCTCACCATATTTTCCGATAATTCAGAATCAGCCCAGGCAAGTTGATTACTGAATCTTGAAGTCCATAGATTGGTAGTCACTTCGTCTTGTAACTCTGTAAACTCTCCTACCATAGCTTCAAACAACCAAAAGGTGTCGGCCTCCACATGTGACAACTCGTCGGGGTCGGCTTCTTGGACAAGTGCTGAATACAACGTCACCAGCAAGGTGGGTGTATGTTGAGATAGGTTCCCGGGGTTGATGGCACAATGCAGATATAATAAGCGTAATAAGATTGTACAGTGTTTTGAGTGGGCATTCCCAAAATGATAGATTTTGGGGGGCAGTAGTGTTGCTGAACCGCCAATTTCATCTTCTGACACAGATATTGAGGGCGTGCTGTCCATTTCTAATCGAATTTCGGGTATGGCTGAAGAGTCCTGCGCAGATTCTTTGGATTGCAGAGATCCAAGTCGTAGATCCAAAATGCCGGCACACCCAGGTTCCATGCCATTTTGAACGGTAATGTCCAGAGGGCTAGAAGCTTCCGTCTCTTCCTCGAGAAAATGAAATTGAGCTGATGAAACATGAGACAGCTGTTTATATACTGTCAAGAGATTGTTGTCTAGGCGTCCTAGAGGATACGTGGGGGGTGGGAGTTTCAGGAAAGGCGTGAGGAGTCTTTGGACGAGGTCCTTAAGACAACAGATAAGTCAAGAACCATAAAATATTGAAGAGCTCATACGTAATAAGAATCACGTTGCTTATTCATCTCACTTTTCCATAGAGCTTTCGCAGGAGGTAAAGTATTAAACAGTAGTCTGTATAATATAAGGATATTTCGTACTCGAGGCAAGGTTGAAAGACTCACTTCCAAACTCGAGGGCGAAGCCAACCAGGTTCGTCAGGTAAACCTATCACGTTGTAAATCGACCAATCCTCCTTTTAAAGATTTTCAAGCACTCACCACGCGAACAAATAACACGCAGGTGTTGTACATCCACTGTAGACGAACCCTGAGGATCTAGCATTTCAGATAGTAAGTTAACACTAAAGTTCAATCAGTAAAATTACAGATGCAAAGAATAATTGATTAACATGTCTTGCCGTTGAAGCTCTGCTGACCAAGTAACTCCATAGTCATGGGCAATATTTTGCAAATAATCATCAAGTTGTGCCGCGGAAGGAGGAGGGGTCGATAATGTTTGGAGGACACTGCGAGAAACATGATTGTCACGATTACCCATAGCTGACCGAGTGATGTCAGGTCCTAAGCGTCGTATGAGGCTTATGCGAACCATCTCCAGATCTGCCGAAAGTTAGCTTTGTTACACGCGTATGGTATGAATTTGAAGTTACCTTTTGACTGAATCTCGGGACCAGCGTATATTATACTTGATGCCGCCTCGATCACAATAGGACTTGGGGATATGCTAGAAGTATTTGGAACGCGATAGACTGTACACAATTCTTCACTTACTGGTCCAGGTCTGTAAAATGCTCCAACAACACTCCTATCTGCATTTCTACCTGTTCTAGAAGGTCTCCTAAAGTGTCCTCCTCTATCAAACGTTGAGCTTTGGCACGAGCCATTCCAACGTTGCCCTGTTGTAGGAGGGTGGCAATATCCTTGCGTATGATATTACCATTAGCGTCATTTTTAGCTTGTAATTGTCCCAGCCTTTGACTTGTTAGTCTCAGTTGAGCCTGAGAAGCACTCAATTACAATATGAATCATGGATAGCTGATAAAAGCGGACCTTCAAGGCGGCTGGTTCCCAAGATATAGCCATAATTAAGTCCTTGTACCGTGCAATTATCAATTATTAAATTTTCGTTGCGGAAAAGTTACTTTCTTTTCAGGAAATTTATTTGCAGGAATATTTGAAAGCCTTTCCTTGCACTTTGGATTGTCGGCGACTCGACGCTATACTTGTTCAACGCTGGGAGGATAGAATTTGTAGCACGTGATAATAATTTGTGCCAGCAACTTGAACCCGTTGAATCACCGAATCACAGCTCCGTTCACATCAATTGATTGATCAAAAATAATTAACAATGGCAATTGTTCATTGTCTGAATGGCATCACCACCATCATTGTACAATGGCCTTATACCTTACTTGTTTGCTTCCCGTCCCCAAATTCCTTGGAGGTCATCTTCTCGTTTAAGGAGTACTGTTCGCTGGTCCGAGCCTGCTTATCTTTTCTATTATTTCTGTTCGACGATCAAGCTCATTGACACGACTGTCGACTGCATCTCTTGATGGAATACTCACCTGTATTTTCGCGAAGTCGGGCTGTTGTCTTCAGTGAGTAGACCCCTTTGTATGGTTTCGCTTCAGAACCTGACCTCCTCATGTCTTGAGGCATTTTAATTTTCTTTAGCTTTCTCTGGGCTGTCTGGTTTTGTCTAGTTTTGTTTGTACAATGGGATTTACTTCATCGCTCAGAACGTCGGTTTCATTCTTATATTGTTATAATAATTTAACTGTACTCATTTGTACCTTCTAGGATCTATAATCATAGTTCTTCTACTATCTGACATTATTACTATGATAATGCTCCCAATCCTGTATGTTGGTTCTCAGATTTCAGTTGTGCATAAGCTTAACTCGTATGGTTAGTTTGTTGAGACCTTTTAGAATTTGGCTTGATACAGCTCGGTGCCTATTTCTTTTAGTAGCACATCTAGGTATGTCACATATTCCATGTAGAAATAATATTCACGGTGTTCCCACAGGATCTGCAAGTGCGTTTGCATATTGGTACCCGAAGTTGACTTGTTCAACGAACAGTCTGTCGTCTTCAACTCATCCCATAACTTTTTTCTCATTTTCGTGTTTCTTAGGTCCAGATGAGGTGGCACTCTGTAATTTAATTTCCCTTTGTACGCTCGTCACTTCTTGGGTTATACCCGTTCTCGGTTAGTACAAAGTTATGGCCTTGCACTATTGTGTTGACTGATATTCTAGTTGTTGTGTATCTGCTAGCCTTGGTAGTCTTGGCGCGCCGATTTAGGCATTCTGCCCCACCCCTGTCTTCTATCGAAAAGGGCCCTGATTCTAGTGGTGATGAAGAATTTAACACCAGCTGGACACCTCCATCAACGGCGATGACGATTGTCTCCAGTCCACATACAATTACATTCCCGCCAGAAGTTGTTGAGCGATACTCTATTCGAACTCAACCCGGATCAGCAGATAGCAGAATGCTTTCTTTCGGACAAAACGGGGTGAGGCACAACCGTACAAGCACCAGTCCTTCCATGAAGCTTGCAAAACCATTACGGGTGTCCTATTATTAAGGAGAATGCTTAAATTAACATGAATCACCGTGTATAATAACAGTCTAAAAATCTTGTATAGTGTTACTGTACTTATTTAAGCACATACGCATTACGGGATGAGACCGATAAGTACGCAAGGCAGTATTGTGCACATGGTTACATTACGCAGATATTTATCTCCTTTGCGTCGTCATTTTCTTCTTAACTATCTTTACCTCCCGCTCAAAGCGGCCTCTCTTCTTGGACCGGCGAAATTCGTCCCCGTCGCTCTCTTGAAACGCTTCCCCTCTAGACCTCGTCGCGTAATTCCGCCTACTGCGTTCCAATACATGTCCCTTTCTTCCTTTCTCTCTTAATTCATCATAACCATCTCCTTGAGTCTGACTATGATTGCGAGCCACTCGATCAACGCTCCTCAACACATCGCCAAACTCGTCTGCAAGGCCACCAGCACGCCCCCTTAAATTACTTGTACTTGCTAAATCTCCACCGAGTGCCAAGTCTTGTTCATCTCTTGCACGTCTCTTGGCATCACTTTTCTTCATGATAATTCTCGAGAAGTTTTCCTCCTCGAAATCTTTCAGTCGCTTCAGGTAGGCTGCGCGACCCGAAGCAAGGGAAGGAGTGCCTGAAAGTCCTGTGGTAGTCTGCATATGGGGTCGAGAGGGATCAGCAGTTAATAAAGCAAGTGCTGAAGGGATAGGAGCTTGCTCCCCACGAGCTCGGTTTTTCGGCTTCTCGGCGTAAGGCATCGGTGCCATACGAGGTGGGTGGTAAATCCTATCAGAGGAATCCAACCTCTCATCCATTTTACGACTTTGGGATATAGGGCTGTGTGATTCACTGTCATGAGTATCAGTTATGAAGTTCTGAGGGTTTGGTCGGAAAGTGAGAGGATCTTGTTTGACATTTATCAATCACGACATCATGTCGTTGAAAAGTTCAACACACCATAGTCAAACGCCGCTTTCTTCTCGGGTGCTTCTACGACTCGCACAAGTTTCTCAATTTGATATCGCATCCTGCCTTCAAGAACCTGAACTTTCTCAAGAACTGCACGAATTTCAATAATAAAATTAATCAGATCCCCGGTGGAATCACCACGAATGTCGCGCGATAAGGCGCTGAATGGCTGAATGGGCTGTGATCGCGTTTGCAATGTATGACCAATCACGCGTCGAGCAGAGAGAAGCACAAGAGAACGCAAATATGAAACAAGTAATTGATGTTTCATTGACAAAAGAGATATGCCTTCGTTTGTATTCAGCAATTGAGAACTATACGTATATATTAACACATGTACCAACTTGAAGAGAGAGGTAAAAGTACTGACTTCCCATGGAGGGACTGCAGCACTTGGCGCGTAGATGTAAATGCGTTGGCCATAACGTCAACAATAGAACAAAATTCATTGGTTTCGTTCATGTCCTTGACCTATACAGAGTTGTTAAGATATGTTTCTAACGTGGGATGAGATAAAAATCAGTTAACGGTTTTCTAGGCCGCCACTCGAATTGAGTGTAATGCATTGCATCATTGTTACAGAGCCCAGTGCGCTTCATCATGGTAATGATAATAACGTGGACTCACTTGTAGAAACTATGGCTCTTGATGGTGATTTGTTTCTAAAGCCATTGCAAAAAAAAAAGAATTTAAGAAAGAAGTCGGAACCTCGTGCACGTGACTGGCAAACTGACTCCGCACTACCGCGGTGACTGTGTCGAGTCTTGACGGCGGACTCGATATATACACAGCTGCAAGCGGCCAAGTCTTCTAAAAATTTATTCATCGCACCTACATATGCCTACCAAAGGACTTATGAAAGAGAAAGCAAGAAACCTGCTCAACAAATGGCTTACGCCTGACAGTTTACCTCCCAACCCTCCCCCCAAACCAGAAACAGAAACAGATCTGATTCAGTCATTTAATACCCTCGCTCTCGCTGGTAGGCCTTCCCATTTCGTCGGTGGCTTTAACCCAGGATACTTGCCGTCACCTGTAATTGTATCGTCTGAGTCGACCAGTTCGTTGGATGGACCCGCCTCCCATCCGCCGCAGATGCCAACTCCAAGAATTCCGTCAACTAAACACTCATTAACAATGCAAATGGCACTACTCCCTGAAAATGGTTCGATGATGCCTCACAGCTCTCCCCCTCAACTTATGCCTGAGCAGTCGACATCGAGTTTCAAGTCGTCTTCAAGACCATCAGGAACTGAGCATACTGGTTCCTCGATTTCTGCGCCACCTCTTGTCCTTTCGTATCCTCGATCTGCATCTGAGTTCCCATCGTCTGCCCCGTCAACGCCTTTTATTCCAAGACCAACCTTCAAATCTGGACATTCAGACCCAACATCGGATAAATCGACAGTCATAGGGAACCCGGCACAATGTCAATGTGCGGGTATAACTAAAGCCGGTAAACGTTGCACTCGTATGGTTAAGAATGGAGCAGCGCTTTCACAATATATGGTCAAGGACAATGATAGAGATGAGCCCCCGCTAGAAAGATTTTGCTTTCAACATGCTAAAGAGGTACTTGGCCCAAGTGGATATTACGCAAGAAAGAATGGGGAGTGGGTTAAATTTGAAGGTAGACCCTACTCACAATCGATCGATATTCCATTGAAAAAGCTTGGTAGATTGGATACCGAATTATCTCCAGCAAGATACACAAATATTACTTAGATTGGAGATGGAGAAAACACGCTCACACAGGGACGTATCTGGGTACATTTACACATTTGAGATCCGTGGTATGTCATAATATTATGGAAATCCAGGTGCTCGACTAACCGTTACATGTAAAGACCTTTCAGAGTCGAACGTGGTCAGCTTGAAAGTTGGGAGGGCAGTCAACCTCGTTAGAAGGATTGATCAATGGGGAAAACAATGTGGGTCCAAAGAACAAATCCTACGAGGTTTTTATCCCGGCTCCGTTACATCCGACGGGGATGAAAATGATGGCAGTCTCATGAGGGGAAGGGTGATAGCTGGTGAAAAAAGTCCTTGGTGTCACCGTCTTGGTATCTATCTATGTTTTTTCACCGAATTCCATTAATATATGTATATATTTTAGAGCGTTTAATTCACTTGGAACTGGCGGATCTGATTACCACTTGCGTTTATCTAGATTCTGCTTGGCCCCATGTCAGTCTTGACGGCAATAATCTGCTCAATATGAACCCCAGAGTGAAAAGCGCTGTTCAGTGTGTAGATTGTGGTAGTATTCACAAGGAAATATTTGGATTTCGGAAATGGGGAGACGGTCAAAACGTGGGACGTGAATGGGAAGTCGTCGTAAAACCAGTAATCGAGAGATGGGGACGATTTGTTGACCTCTATGTATAATCAAGTCCATAGTAAGTTACTTGCGTTGCCATGGGTACCAACAGCCCTTGAAGTTGGAAGATAATTTGTTTCTTTTGTTGTTTTACATAATTGTGTTTTGAAGACAATAATCACCGAATCATTGTCTTTTTTTCGTATAAAAGCATCGTTGCGATGTCCAACCATCGTAGTCTCCTTACTTCTTTTCCTTTAATTCTAATATTTTCATAACTTTAATCTATATAGTATGCGCTGCGCTGCGTCATTTATTGCTGCATTTATAGCATCGCTTCTCTCATTCTTTCCCGTCATTCATGCTGCTACTATCGATGTCATCGTAGGTGGCCCGGGAACAATAAAATTTACACCAGAATTCATTGTACGTTTTATATTTTCCTTGACTCTAATTGCCAATATATCGTCTTTCAATTTAGAATGCCAACATCGGCGATGTCGTTCAATTCACCTTTCAGCAGAAAAATCATACAGCTACACAATCAACTCTTAATTCACCCTGTTCCAAGGCACAGAATGGATTCGATTCAGGGTTGTGGGTGTTTTCAATCCTCATACTTCAGAAGATTGTCTAACACTGGGTCAGTATTCCTGTGTCAGATAACCAAATAAATGGGTTTCCGGTTGCAAAGTTTACGGTCACAGAATTGTCTCCAGTCTGGGTTTATTGCCGCCAGGCAACGCATTGTCAACAAGGCATGGTTTTTGCCATAAATCCAGGCGATCGTTTTGCAGCCTTCAAAGCCACAGCTATGGGGCTAAATTCAACATCCACTGACTCGTCCAGCATTCCACCAATCGCTAATTCAGCTACAACCTCAGCAATTCCATCCGCTTCAACAAGCGCTGTAGCGACCGACCATAAAGTTATTGTAGGTGGGCCTGGTATTTTGGTGTATCAACCTTCGAATATCACAGCGCAAGTTGGCGACACGATCACATTCGAATTTCACGAAAAAAATCATACTGTCACAGCTAGTTCATTTCCAACACCTTGTCGTTCGTTATCCTCAACAAGTCTGGGTAATTTTGGGTTCGATTCTGGGTTGTGAGTATCATTTTTAAGTAAATGCCAAGCGAATGAATAACTAACTCCTATGTAGCATGCCTGTGACAGACGGTGACACTATTTTCCCAACTTTTACAATTCGTGTTAATGATGTTTGTTGTCTCCTTTCTTCGTTCTGTGATTTTCTAATTTTATATTTTTGATGAAGACAAATCCCATTTGGGCGTACTGTCAACAAGCTACACATTGTGGACAGGGTATGGTTTTCTCAGTCAACGCCGTAGAATCTGGACCGAAAAACTTTTCTGCTTTTCAAGCACTCGCTAAGCAGTTAAATGGGACGGGATCTGCGAATCAATCTAATAGTGCGGGTGGTATGAAAGGGATTAAATTTGACTATCATTGTGCAGGCACAATGGCAACCATCTTGGGTATAGTTCTTGGGGCGACTTTATTGTTGTAGACTGTCCTAAACGAATGATACCGTATAAATTATATAATATTGTAGTCTACGAGTTCTTTTCTTTATCAATTCGAATAATGTAATACCAAGTCGAGGAACACGTGCCTAAGCGTTTAACGTTTTAATTTGAACTTGAACTGTATTTGAACTTGAATAGTATTTGCCCCTTCAAGTCCAATTGGGCCGGTTTTTCTACGGCAAACTATGGACGGCTTTCAATCACCTCCTAAAACCACTGAGGACGATGCGAAAAGTGCACAAGAGGATCAGATGAGACGAGATTTGATGACGACTATGCTTGACACTGCTGCTCGAGAGAGACGTACGCTATACTGAATGACGAGTAATCTCACCAAGTTTATCTTGTATCTAGTGACCCGTATATCTCTGGTTAGTCCCGAGAGGTCAAAGCAGATAGAAACTATCTTGGTAAGGATGGCTCAATCAGGACAAATACGAAACAAAATTACAGAGGATCAACTCATCGATTTGCTTGATCAGGTGAATTGTATACATTTATCTCATTAAAACTTGCGTCGCTCACACTCTTTTACAAGATGGAGCAAGCTCGGGGGCAGTTTAGTCAGAAGTCAAGCATTGTGGTAAATTATCAAACATTGAATTTTGAATTGGAGCTAACATATTTTTTAATACTTGTAGTACCAGCGACGAAAAGGGTTGGATGACGACTTTGACATTTAGCATGCCTTCTAACAATCTTCTGCCTGGAGAACACTGATTGTAAACTGAGCATGGGTTCCCTGAGATGGAAAAATATTTTTTGCTGCAAAATTAATGCCAGAATTGATTAGATGAATGGATATGACGACCCTCAAATACATGTGAGGAAAGAGTATGACTATTTGATTGTGTGTTAGAAATCTGAACTTCCTCAGATCCTAGCAAGAAGTGGGAGGGAACATAGCTTGATGGTTTGTCTTGTTCTGGCACATCTTGAGGAGGGGGTTTATAATTCTTAAAAGTGTCAGTGTCAATTCCAGAATGAAAAAGAAGAATTTACATATTGGCGCCCTTCTTTGTAAATATCTTCCAATTGTTTCCCAAAGAGTCCTTGACTCTTTAGTCCCTGGTAGTTGCTGTATAGTTCAAGTGCTGAACGTGCATCCTCGATTGAATCGTGCATGTCTGTTTGTATTTGTGCGTGTAAAACAAACCACGAAAGAAAACGCAGAGAGAGGCGACGTTGACGAGCTTTAAGGAAATATATATCAACAGTATCCCGTACTTGTTCCGGGGGCACATAGATGTCTTCGATTCTGTTAGCTATACCAATGACGAGAATAGAGCGTTACTGACTAATGATGCGGAAATCCTTAGACAGACCATGTCCAATAAAAATGCATCCGCAATCCACTAATAGCCGAAGCTTTTTGTAAACAAGCTTTAAGGGTGTTAGTGTGTGTCGTGAGGTATGTGGGTCTAAATCGCCGACTGGACAAGAGCATTAGAATACTAATACTAAATTAAAATTGAATATATCACACACATTTAATGCCAGAAAATTCAGTTAAATAATCGACAATCACTTCACTGGTGTGAATATGATCATCGATGAAGGGTACCCCTTGCTGTAACCCTTCTCCGCGCAGCACAGAAACTCTGGCCAAGCTCAACCGTGCGGGGCGCAAAACCTTATTCGTTCCGTCGGATCGAAACTCTGTTTCTTCCTACAAAATAGTTAGTACCTGAGTTTAATTTCATAGTTTGGGACCAACTTGCTGCATGGAGACAAATTCTGCATCAATCGCGACCAAAGTTCCGGGTTTGGGAAATTCATTTGGTTGCAATAACACATGCCTGACCAGTGTTTGGTCGCGATTCCTGCATGAAAAGTTTAACGCATGTTATAATAGAGCAAGATGTAACTCACAAGGTGATGGAAGTGTCACGATTGAGGATTGTCAAATCGATGTCTTTCGGGAGGCCGGTATAATCAACCCTCTCGTTCAGGTCAACTCGCTCCATGTATATGATAGCGGGCATCTAAACATTAGATGAAGACCGTGTCAGAGATAATAGAAACTACCTTCCACTTTCCAGGAAAACGCAGCGCCTCTTCTTCTGGGATATTGCGAACAACAAAGTCGTTGAAAAGAACCCATAAACTTTTGAAATCCGAGTCATTATCTATATCCGGAACTATACTCATGGTCGTAAAAGTACAAAGGAGAGGGCGGGGAAAGGCTCACTCTTTACAATTGCAACAAGATGTGAATCTTTTTCCTTGGCAGTGACTTGAATCACTAGCGCCTATTATCATATTAAACTCAGGAGGAAAAAAAGAGCAAGAAAAAAATACTGACTCGTATTTCATAAACCACGACTTCAGGATCATCAACACCTTCAGTTTGACCGTGTAATGAAATTTGAGGTTGAAGAAAGGTTTCATTTCGAGTGCCTTGCCATATGTTAAAAGATTCCTCGTTATACACGGAGACATTGAGGGCAAGAACGGGAGGGAGATCCTTCGATGGGATTGAACGACGAGAGGTAAAGTTGGAGAATTGCTTGCAAGTCTGACAGGTTGCCTTGTGGGTCATATTGCGCAGTAACGAATTTCTTAAAATGCTGGCAAAATCATCAGGAACTAGCTCATTTGCTGAGCCCTATAGTATGCTAAAGTTAGAACATGTAACCGTGGAGTCACTACTACTAACCTTCCGAGGATAAATCAGGTCAATGACATGTGTCATATTGTCTTTTTCCCTCTTTGCCTTGCAATTTGAACAAGTCACAACATTTTTACCATCAATCCCAAGAATTTGTGTGATAGGAGCAGTGGCGAAGGACTGATAATTTATATTCGTATGCGTGTTCTTCACCAGCAGAGGATTATGTGGAAAAGTGTTTCCCTCCGATATGAGGCGGTCGATGAGAAATCGGTGAAATAATTGGATTTTATTTGCATAATTGGTGTCTGCAGATTTTTGACCGTAGTCAATGAGTTCAATAGCATTGCTACCTACAACATGCAAGTCAACTACATCTACAAGTGGAAGTTGAAAGGATGCACTCACTTTGTGCAACAACTCCAACTGTTTTACAGAAATTACTTGATTGACAATTCGTTCCTCGAGCATCTTCAAGCATTCGTGAAACGAAACCGAGCTCACAAAGAAGACAGTGTTCTAGTGGACAATCAGTGGTGATATGTGACTTAGCCAAGTGCCTGATCGGCCTGCAGTAATGCATTACTTGTACCATAGGATTTGTATATGAATTGAGAATATGAGTTTCTAAGCCACTGTAACCTGTTTTGTTATAAAATCTAAATTTGGAAAATTTTAATAACAAATAATTTATATATAGATACAAACTGTTACCCAAAATCAAAGTCTTCAACTCCAAATTTTGAATATTCAATTTCAACTTGACGGTATATCCGGGGAATATCCAAGTCGTTAAGATCGAAAACAGCACTATCAGGCTCTGGCTAAGGAGGAAAGGTTTGTCAGGTAAAAACAGAACAATTGAGCTTCGTGCTACTTGCATCTGCGGCCCTTGACTTTCCGCTCCTAAAACGACCATTGCGGTTTTGTGGTCCAACTGTAACCATATTGCGTCTGCCTTTCATTTCCTTAGGCAAAGGAGCATATCCAACATTCTCACTTAGTTTCATACTGCTCAAGACTTGTGGAGGAATTTTGGCAGCCGACGCATGATTCACACCAGGTATGAGGAAATTAGAGGACCATCCAGAGAATAGCGTATTGTCGTAATATGGGAGGCCAATTGTATTCAGTGGTCTAAGTGGGTTCAGAAAAGGGGAATAAAAAAATCTGAGCAGAAATCATACGTTGAGTCAGTCCACTCATTATCAGGTATTGGTGCTGGAATGTCAGGCCACTGAATAGGCTGACCAATAAAGCCGTTGAGTGGAACATCTTCATCGGATTCATGAGCTTGAGACAGTAGATGTATCATACCTTCAGCATCCCCAAAAGCCATATACGCAGCTGTTGGGGACACTGAAACCGAAGTGAGGTATGAGGCAAGGTCAAGCTAAACAGAAGCACTGATCAGTAATAGGTTGTTTCTCTTAGACAGCCTAGACACCTGGTAAAATTCACTTGAGGCAGTTGGACTAGAAGCATCAACCACATTGACAAGTCCCTGGTTTGAAACAATTGCTATGGATGAGGTCCTCTGTGGGAGGATGTGAATGAATGCGGGACTTGATGAAAAAGGTAATGGGGGGAGTGGTCGCATTGTTCTTAAATCGTAAACCTTCACAAGAGGATCAGGAAAGGGCCGTGTTTGCCTATATCACCATGAGAAATCGTAGTAATGCGGGCATTGTTATCACCTTTCTCCCATACCAATTGTAAAGGCAAGACTATCAGACGTCTGCAGCCCTTCAATGGAATTTGCATGAGCTTTGACCGTATTTTCTGCTCCACCAGATCTGCTCATACCAGTGCGTGGATCGTGTACACGCAAGAATCCGTCTGAAGAGCCAGAAAGTAGATTTGAATGAGAACATTGAAGATGGGTTAAAACGGAAGCCGTCCTGATTTCCTGTAAAACTCTTCCAGTCATAGAATTGAGAATGAGCAACTCCGAAGCCACAGACGCTGCAGCAAGGAGGTGCGAAGAGCTAAAATTGTTAGAGAACGAGGTTATATCCGCAGTAGAGCTGGTGACAAGGTAAGATGAACCAAACTAATTTCTATAGTTCTCCAAGTTTGCCATACCTGAAAAACCACTTATTCACACCACCCTTCGTCCAGGATCCAACACCTACGCTACCCAGCCCGTGAGCTCGAACATAATTGTCGCCAGCAAGAAGTTTTTTAACGGGGACATCTCCGCCTATGGGAAACGATACTCCTCGGAGACCTTGTGTTGAGTAAAAAGAGCTTACACCTCCTGTGTTGGTACCTGCCCAGAGAATATCGGATACGGGATCAAACGACAGCGCAGTTACTGGCCGAGGGAAGCTACCAGTACTGATCGGTGTGAGAGGTTTGTATGAAGTCGACATGTCCTGACTTGAAAGGTTCAAGGCATGCAAGGTTCAGACCGTTCAGGTCACTTTCTAATATCATCAAGTAACATAAAAATACTAAAATTATTATTATGTATGTATACAGTATCAGCTTATTTTCAACGTAAATTTATTTCTCAGTTCACTGCTACAAGCCTTAATTTATTCACCACTTAATTAACCAGGATCACTGGTATCTACACGAGCTTCACGGGCACTACGAAGTCTTCTGATGGCAGCTGACTTGATACCCTGGGACGTCTGCGCACTACGGGAGTCTGGTGGATGTCTCCAGCGATCCGTCGAATTTTCTTGATTTCTTGAGAAATTAAAGCCCAGACGAATATCATCGTTCACCGCAAGTGGTATAGCAGAATTGAATGACGTTGGCGAATAAGATCGCGAAACTGAAGGTGAAAATGAAGATACATGGAGCAATATGGCAAATTCTTCAGTGGAATTTGTTAACTTGACCATACTTGAACGCAGGTCTGCGGTCACTGGATGACTCGCACCGTAAGTCTTCACTATATTAGATAGCTGGACAACACTCTGAAAATACGTTTTAAGTTATAGTAGATGATATGACTATGAGCAATAAAACATACTTTAAGGAATAGATTAGCGTCATCACGAAGCATCTTGCGATTCGCTGAAGAATCAAATGAATAAACGGCTTTTATCGTAAGAGTTAACTTCTCAGTTATATTCCTGGCTACGCTGAGATTTTCACGAATGTTCGAATTTGACAATGCCGCATCACCCAAAGCATCCTCTATCATACTCCAAACGCTAGGTGCTACCTCGATGGCATCTTGAACGGCGTGAAGAGCCTCCTTGTCTACTTGAATCTTAGAATTTGAGGGTAGTTCAGAAATGTCTGGAGGAAGAGGCGGTGTGGAGGAATATGAGGGGTGCAGCGCATGGGAATCATGGCTCGATTGAGACCTATCGTGTAATATTGATGTCGAGGCGGATGAGACAGACCCATGATTTGCTAATCGCGCTGAGAGACTCGTTGTTAGTGGTACAGTTATCTGCCGTTTAGGGGCACGGAGGATTGGTTTATGTATAGCCGGTGCGATCCCTCCTATCATGGTGGGAACTGTTTCATACGAAGGAAGTTGTTTCCCGATCTCAACGTCCTTGGAACTGAACGAGCCCGCATGTCTGCGAGCCATTCGCATTCGTCCCACTTGGCCACCGGCAGGGGCTTGATTATCCACAGATCGCATTCGTATCATTGATCGTGGAATCTCCGAATGAGGAGAGGTCAGGATACCATTGATATCTGTTGCTGTCATATTCGAGTGGGATTTGGTATACAACATTGGCCGGATAGTATCAATATGGGGCATCATGGACTGCCATGCGCATGAAATTTCAACAGTAGCAGCGTAGAGTTCAAGCAAAATCCATCTGGAATAGCGCACATCGTCAGAAGTGGCTATAACCTTCAACTGTAATGCAAGAACTCCAAGGGCCTTGTTAAAGACAGCCACTGTGTCCCTACAACTTTCAACCACACTTCGGCAAGCAGCTGCTGATGGCAATGACTTCTGACTTGAATTGTCAAACCGATCAAGGGAGCGTATAAGTTGCATCATATCAATACTTGCAGGGTCAAGCACTTTCCTCAGTACAGAGGCTAAGCGGTCATCAATGGCGTGGATAGCGTAGTGCTCTATCGCATGGTATACTTGGCACATTACGAAGAGAATACTTCGGGCCGATTCAATTAGACAGGACACATGCTTTGGGATTGAGCCAACAGTCGTCAATGTAGAAAGTCGGCGAAAATAAGAATTCCTCTCCCAGGCTAAAGGTGGCATAGTTGGGAGAGTTGAACCGTTCCATAAGGCGGAATGATTTTCGGCGTTTTGAAATGATGAGGTAAGCATAGGGGGGTCGTTCAAGTCACTCTTGATTACGGAATGGAAAGCGGATGGTTCTGAGTCGGCCAGGCCAAGAAAGTTTTGATGCGCCGTACGGAGGTCCGGGAGACTTTTCTTGATCGTAAAAGCCTTTCTTGATTTAATGTGATTGACACCAGCCAGGGAACTGGCGCGTAAGTGTTGTAGCTGGAGCGAATCAACATGATCCTCTCCTCGCTCAGACGGTTTCTGTTCAAAACTGCCTGCATCGGAGGGACTTGGAAGGTATTCTTCGACAGAGTGAGCTGGAGATTCTTCACCATTGAGATCTGATGTTGCAATGTGTAAGTCCAGCGGTGATGGTCGATTCGATGCTTGTAGAGTGCCTGGAGATCCAGTAATTGAAGACAACGATGTATTTGAGTCAATAGAAAAGGTGCGAGCATGAGGTGTGACGCCAGATTCAAAATCAGTCTCCTGTATGGGAAACCGCCAGACAGGATGGCTATCTCGTACAAAAGAGAAGTTTGCGAGGTGTCGAAACCAAATCAGTTAAAAACGTACACATTTTTTTCTTGCTGCACGTCGTACTCTGTTCGCATTTTGGTTTCCCGGTCATTAGATTCGATCCAATTTTGTAAGTCGAGGATCCTATCTTTCATGGACATTCCAGACGTAGGTTGGTTTAGAGCCTCCATAACAGATTTCGGAGGCCATTCGATAGGGTTCTTTTCAACTTGAAGAACATCCAGCTTATGGAACTTGGCAAGGTACGGTGGAAGATAAGAGAGTTTATTTCTAGAAAGCGAAAAAACCTAACAATGGGGTAAAGGTAAGATCGCACCAACGTAGACTAGAACAAAACTTACTCGGAGGTTTACAAGCTGTCCAGGATACGGAGGTAATCGCCTGATTTTATTGTGGCTGATATCTAAGGTATCAAGTGAAATCAACAACGTCAACTAAACAATAATTTAAGCAACCTTGATGTTCAAAAAGTGGAGGCAAACTCACAACTTCTGGGAAAACTGTGAAACAGTTATACTTAAGATTGAGATACCTCACATAGGATAGTCGAGCAAATTCCGCTGGAAGAGCTACTAAGCGATTATGACCGAACGTTATCCTATGCAATTGAGTATAAAATTGAGAAAAGTAGTGAAAGAGCACAATACCTCTCCACCGCGTTTTCCCTTTCCAACGTCCCATTCCCGACATGTGCAAGTTCTTCTGCTGCTACCGCTCCGATATCAGAGAGATCCAGCCTAGCAAAATCGAGGCTTGTTCCGGCATCGGTACAACGGTCTAGAGCATCCAGTATATGAAGACGACTGAGGGACGACAGATTCTGCAACGTTTTCTCCATCGTATAACTCTACAGACAAAGGCAAAGGATTAGAGGCCGTAGAATAGAGTATTGGTTCTAGTTAGCCAGTCTCAAGCAGACATAGCTGAGTTAGTACTGACAACAACAATACGTACGTATGAAAAGCAAAGCCGGACTGTGTGATCAAGTAAGTATCTTGTATTATGTACGTAAGTTACATAAGAACTTGTCATTTCTGCGTTCTCAACTTCTCATTCAAGTCGAATAATCCAAGTCTAGTCTAATCGCAGTCTTGAGGTACAGAACAGTGCAATGTCGTTACAACAAATTTAAAACCACATGGATACAGAGAAACTCGTAGACTCGCTCCTCATAGCGTGCCACCAACCAGGTGGTATGAATAAAAGATCACCAGCTCCCAAAACTGCATACATAGCATTTGGCACCACATGAGTCCAGAAACTAGAATTTTCTTCATCTACTGTTTCAGTAAATACGTCTACGGGAGATGTATTGAGTAGGTTGGTTTTGTTTGAGTCTGTAAACATATATGACGAGGCGCTTGGGGGAGCTAACCATACGGATTTAGAGCCGACGACTTGAACTAGACCCAGTCATCAACATAAGGCCATCAACATAGCAATCATGATATTGATTCTTACCGTATATGTTATGGTAAGGGTCCTATAGAGAGACGTTAGCATGAAGTTGTGATCTCACTTAGTTTTTGTCTCTCACCGTGTGAGCGGGTGAAATGGTGCCCTGGGGACCCAACCAAGTATTAAGAATTAGCCGATCATGATTTTGAGGAGGTTTGTATGTCTGGCCGTCCGAATGTAAAATATCGGCATACACGTAGTCAGGTACTACTATATCATCCCGCAAGGGAGGGAATTGCATCATTAGATGATGTTGCGCCAAGTAAAAGATTTCTTCATTCTTTCGGGTGTGCGGTTGATCGTGTAAATCAAGTGAGGACAAAAACTCGTCCCAATCCATCAAAATCTGGGTCCAATCCCCACGACGGTAATCCTGACCCACTTCAACTGGCACTAAACGTCCGCGCCCTGATATAGAGCGAAGATAACGTGCAGATGACCAAGGATGTTCACGGAGAGCTGGCCAATCTTCAGCATAGCGTCGCAATATGAATGGACGTCGGGAATATTTGGACTGAAAAGATAGGAAAGTGGGAGGCGAAATAGAGGAGATGACATTTGTTGCGGTTAATAATTGTACTCCGTTGGCAAGATTCTCAGTGAGGGATCTGGAAATGCTTCTATAAGCGGAATCGTGGTATGGAAGAAATATCGATTGGATTTTGTTAATGATCGACAACACCAACTCATGCCGACCATATCCAACAGCCCCAGCAATTATTATAGCGCGATCTAACACCGATATAGACTCGAGCGCAGTCTGTGCGTCGAATGCAAGTAATGATTTGAGTATACAGGAATCTGTGTAAAGTCTTCGCCAAGCTGTGATGGCGCTTTGCTTAACTAAATGCCGCATATGTTCATAAGACTCATCTATGAGGGGTTGTAATTGAGCGCCAAATAGACTTCCATAATTTCCACGTGAGAGAGTCTGCGCAGCCTGACGAAGTGCGACAAAGTTAGGATGGCCACACTCCAGGAGGGCTTCGTGAGTGGAATAAAATCATGGCTTCAAGATCACAACAGGTACACCTACAAACTGACGCCGGGTGGTCCTCGTTCAAGTACTCCATTGCTAGTAGGTTGGCGACTTCCATAGTCCAACGCATGGACGGGGCTATGACCGCGATTTCCATTTGTTCAAAGTTCTGGTAAAAAAATCTGTAAATGCCATGTACAAACCGAGGGCACCAATAGGACCAATCAATTTAAATATTTACGGAAAGCTGTGACTGTCACCTTGAAAGTCACACCTTCTTCAGAGGAGATTTAAAGGCGGCTCTGCTGCGAAGAAATTCCCCCTATCAATAAACCAAAACAGTAGAGACAAATTACGGGATTGAGCGGCCCGGACTTGAGGCATGACTTCAAGGTAAGTATTCTCCATCTTTAGCTTGTTGAAATCATCATGTCTTTCAAGATTGGACCGGCTCTTGCTCCTTCTTGATACAGGCTCTTCACTTTCAGTGAGGAATACCGCCGCAAAACAGCTCGCGCAGTTAGCTGCGAAGAGTGTCATAAGCGACGTTACTATCGTTGAAGACGATGTTAAATCAAATCGTCAATCTGTCTCCAAAGCAGATCGCTCAGCCTGGGCTGAGCTAATGGCTGTTGTTGCAAGAGTCTGTATTTATTTATTTTTTGAACTTGTCCACTTGATTGATCTTTCGGTGAAGATAATTCCCTTCCTTCATTCCAAGTCTTTCGAAACTCGCACAGCGGCATCAGTTGCATTATCTCAAATTTTTTCTTTGGTACCTATATGGCAGCCAACGCTAGGGAAGGCTTCAACCACGCCATGTGACACGCCACCCGAGTTTTCCAGTTTTTCCGTTCAAGACTTGATTGCGCAAGGAAAACTTCTACTTGCTTCTTCTGGGAAAGAATTTTTGAAGCCCACAGGCATCTTGGCTAGCTCAGCCGAGGTCAAGAAGGCCCGCAAAGAAGCAATGGGACGTCTCGGCCTTGAATTCTTGGATGATGTCGCTGATGACATGGACCTTGACAAGGAACTTGCTGCAGACCTTGAGATAGATTCAGATGAAGCAATGATGGAAGGGGCGAATACAGCGAATGTTGGCTTAGATTCTCCTGTAGATGTCTCCATGGATGAACCTCGGTTACCAGAAGGTTCCTCTGCTACACGATCTGTCACTCCTATGGTGCTACCATCCCCAGCTTCAAATGCCACTTCTACTTGCGTATCAGATCTCAGTGCTTTATCTGCACGGGAGCGAAATCGACTGAAGCGCAAGAGAAAACCCGGAAATTCTGCTTTTGTAACCGCCCCTCCTCCACAATCTGAGGGGGCAAAGTACAACGCGGCGTCAAGTGGTCACTCTAATAAGTACGTCATTAAAAAATCACAGAGTAAGGGCCTCTCTGAATGATCTCGCAGAGCGCGTTTAATAACTTCCGACAGTAAGGGTCTTTCTAGTTCGCGACTCAACAGCCCAACTCCGTCCACGAATATTGCGCCAGAAAAGGTTGTAATTGATTCTTCAAAAGGTGGAGCTATTTCTCCAAAAACTGCAGCTGCAACACAATCGAGGGCTCTCGAGGTGGATCCTGGATCCTGGATCTGGGATGGTGTTGTGCAAGTATTAGAGGTGGATCTGTTTAGCGCGTCTTGGGAAGTGCGTCATGGAGCTGCTATGGCTTTACGTGAACTGCTCAAAGTTCAGGGCCAATGCGGTGGCATGCGAGGTAGGTTCATTCTTCCCGTCCCATCGTGTTCTAGTATTGAAAACTAATGATTCTCAAAAAGATGATATATCCCAAGATGAAAACGATTTATGCCACGAAAAATGGTGTAACGATTTATCGGCCAAGCTCCTATGCGTGCTTGTTCTTGACCGATTTGGTGATTTCGTATCAGATCAGGTAAGTCGAATATCAAGAACATCATGGTCGTTATTCTACTAATTCAGGATCTCTAGGTTGTTGCGCCAGTTCGGGAAACTGTTTCACAGACCCTTGCATCTCTTCTCATTCACATGCCTCGACGATGCCTTCTCCACGTTCATTCAATCTTGCTCCAAATGATACGCCAAAAATTCCAGGTAGATGTCAAAAAACTACAAGCCGATGATGATCCCAACCACATTTGGGAAGTTAGACATGCAGGATTGCTGGGCATTAAATATGAAGTTGCTGTTCGGCATGATCTCTTTGATGAAGGACATATAAAACTCGAACTAGAAGAAACTGCTTTTGCAGGGCGAGAAGTGTTGTGCGATGTCGTTGATGCTGCCATATTAGGGTCCGTGCGTTTGTAAATTGTTCCATGTTTTTGTATTAATTATCTTATGATTAGACTTGGAGATCGAGATGACGATGTGCGATCAGTCGCAGCGTCCTGTTTATTGCCCGTAGCAGGGCATATTGTGAAACATATTCCAGAGGTACTAGACCGAGTGCTTATTGTTCTATGGCATTGTCTATGCGACATGAAAGACGATCTCAGCTCAAGCGTTAGTGCTGTTATGGATCTACTTGGTCAGTGACTTTGCGTTCAAACTTTCATCAGTTATTAATGCAGGTTCTCCAGGTAATTTAGTTTCCTACGACAGAGTGATCGATATGCTGGGGGGTGAAAATATTGCGTAAGCTGTTTTGTCATCAACATTTCAACGATATTTTCAAATAAGCTATGCAGGCTGCCTCTATCGACTCTCGCTCAGACGTTGTTTCCGTTCTTTCGGCATACCATTCCCAATGTTAGACTGGCGGTCGTCAAAACCCTGGATTCATTTATGGCTGTGTCTTCCCTTCCTCGAGATTGGATTTCTACGGATTTTCTGCGCCTTCTTTTCCAGAATCTTATGTGCGAGGAACGCTCTGATATTCGCAATGCCACTCTTTCAGCGTGGCGAACAGCATTATCGATAATGGTCAATACACAAGTTCAAATGACAAACACAATTTCTGGGCAACTTATTCTGGACTGGTACGCTGTTGTAATGACACCTGTTGGCGTTGCAATTGATACGTCAAACTTTCTTTACCCAACACTCACTTCAACGGGAGGTATCACACCTGAGCGCCACAATGTTGACAAGAATATGATCGCACAAGATCTCTCTTTGGTGACTGTAGAAACAACTTTAAAAGCCAGAGTCGCTGTCGCCACTGCGCTGGCATATCTAATAATATTCTGGCCTAGCGAGGTATGACCTGTTGAATAATTTCAGTTCCTTAGCGTTAATATTGTTCATTATAGCAGGTTGATGAGTTATTTCGTCCTATCCTGACTCACTATCTTGAATCGACTAGCGTGATACAACAATTCTTGTCAGCTATTATCGTAGAAGAATGGGCCAGAGAACACGCTGTTGCATCACCAAAGTCGATGCTTATCGATTCATCTCCTTTGGCTCGCGATTTAAGCACAAAAATTCTCCACTGGTTGCAAGGCAATCCCCCCGCGTCTTATCATGAAATGACATTTGCCCTCAATCGTATCCACGCAGATTCAGTTGGACTCCTACAGTTATTCGTAACGGATTGCAAATTACCTTCTTCGTCAATACCCTACCTCGGAAGTGATATCGATATCACTGGAACGAACCCTCGATCCTTCTCTATAGACAAAGCACAGTTTGCGGTTGGCAGTTTATTCAACCAACTGAAAGACAGGCTTGGTAGGACAAAGAAAAAGGAACTAGCAGTATTGAGTGAAAAACGTAACAAAGTGGTTGGGAGCATTGAACGATATCTAGAAGTGAAAACTCAGTATGATATCCGAGTATCGGCAGCTTTCGCAGCAGCTTTTGTCGCAGTCAAAAGCACACCGGAGAAAGTCAGCCCAGTTGTCAAAGGGATTATGAATGGCATTAAGGTATGGAAATGAGCCCTTTGTTTGCCTATGGATGACGACGTGCCTTTTAGAATGAGGAAAATCTAGACCTCCAAACACGATCTGCGGTTGCAGTAGCTTCGTTTGTTGAATTTTGTGGAAGCCATAACATAATTCAGCCGCCAGATAAGATAGTCAAAAACTTATGTACGTTTCTGTGTCAAGATGTGGAACAAACCCCAACATTCGCATTCACTCGAAAACATACGGATGGGATCCTTTCATTTCAAGTGGCAGCCCCTCAAGCTCCACAGGTGAAGGAACCTGGTAAAGAGAAAGCTGAGCCGGATACAGCCGAGGAAATTCGGAAGGCTCGTCTGGCTAGGAGAGGAGCTGGTCTAGCCTTCGATCAATTATCTTCAAAATTCGGATCTCACTTATTCGATGTTATTCCCAACATGTGGCCATCTATGGCTGGTGGTCTTGTCAGTACATTTCGAGCAGGTCATTCTTCAAATTATTATTCTAAACATCGACTCACCTTTTTCATAGATTCTTCCCCTGAAAGTTGTGACATCCTAATGGAAAAACAATTTGGCCAAGATGTTATTGACTCATTTAGTGTCTTGGAGGCCGTCGTACCCACTTTTCATGAGCAGCTTTGGCCAAAACTTGCACAGACGTTCCCAATGATGCATCTAGCCTTGCGTAGCCGATTTGCTATAATACGGCAGTCTTCAGCCAAGTGCTTCGCAACTATCTGTGACGTTATGACTTCTGAAGCAATGCGTTATGTGGTTGAAAATATTGTCCCATCTTTGGGTGACCCTTTGGTCCTAGCAAAGAGGCAAGGAGCCATTGAATTGATATTTCGTCAGTCTTTCCTTTTTGGCTTTCACAATCTACTACCTTGCTTATTGCAGCATTGGCAGATATTGTCCAAAAATTGGATCTGAAAGCTTTACCCTACGTTATCTTCATGGTTGTTCCTGTACTAGGCAGGATGAGTGATCCTGACGATGCGATTCGTTCCACAGCAACGAATACTTTCGCTTCTCTAGTGAAAATGGTTCCTCTTGAGGTATAGTTGAACTTTTCTTTGCTAGAAACGACATTGTAACCCAGTTTTAGGCTGGTTTACCGGATCCTCCTGGCTTTCCAGAAGAATTTCTCAAGCGTCGCGAAACGGAACGGCTATTTTTGACCCAATTACTCGATGGCTCTAAGGTCGAACCCTATGTTATACCAGTTACCATCAAAGCGGAGTTGCGTAAATATCAACAAGATGGTGTCAACTGGCTAGCTTTCCTTGCAAAGTACCAACTACATGGGATACTATGTGATGGTGCGTTACCCTGAATAAGCGTTCGATAATCTACGATAATAATTTTTTCTAGACATGGGTCTTGGGAAAACCCTACAGTCAATCTGTGTTTTATCAAGTAAACATTTCGAAAGATCTCAAAAGCACGCTGAAACCAAGTCACCTGACTCTGTGCATTTACCCTCGATTATCATATGCCCACCGACATTAACGGGCCATTGGTATTACGAGATTTTAAAATATGCCGAAAATCTTCGTCCAGTTTTGTACACAGGAAATTCAAGGGAGAGGACAAAACTACTTTCAAAGATCCATACTTTCGACATCATTATTACGTCATACGAGGTTGTTCGAAATGACATTTCTCATCTCGAAGGTTTCAATTGGCTTTACTGCATCTTGGATGAGGGGCATGTCATCAAAAATGCTAAAACCAAGCTCACGAAAGCAGTTAAAAGTGTTCGGGCTCAACATCGACTGATTCTCTCTGGCACACCCATCCAAAACAACGTGCTGGAACTTTGGAGTTTGTTTGACTTCCTTATGCCAGGTTTCTTAGGTACAGAAGCCTCGTTTAACGAACGATTTGGAAAACCTATTTTGTCAAATCGTGATGGGAAGGCTAAAAATGGCGAAGCTGGTACACAGATTTTTGATCACCAATATCAAACAGATACTGATAAGTCCACAGCTGCTCTAGCACTTGAAGCCTTGCATAAACAAGTGCTCCCATTCTTGCTTCGCCGCCTCAAGGAGGACGTTTTACACGATCTGCCTCCGAAAATTATCCAAGATTACTATTGCGAACTCTCGGAGCTGCAAAAGTACCTTTACGATGACTTCTCTAAGTCCAAGGCAAGCCTTACAGTTGAGGATACAATTCAAGGAGCAAAAACACCAAAAGCAGACAGCGGACAACAGCATATATTCCAATCCCTACAATATCTACGGAAACTATGTAATCATCCTGCATTGGTGTTGAAGGGTGACAAAACCGCTATTTCGGATGCATTGGCTCACACCCGTACGCCTTCCGATGGACTTAACGACATTTTGCACGCGCCAAAATTACAAGCTTTAAGGTTCATTTCTTTTGCGTTGTAGCTATCGGTTTGTTATTCACATTTTTTTAGGCAGCTCCTAACGGATTGTGGAATTGGATCGGTGCCCTCTGTCGGTGCAGACTCTGGAAAAAGTGAATTGATTGATACCCTACCAGATTCAAGTTCAACATTTTCGCAACACCGTGTTCTTATCTTCTGCCAAATGAAGCAGATGCTTGACATTATTGAAACTGATCTTTTTAAACGGCACATGCCCTCGGTCACGTATATGCGCCTCGACGGAGGGACAGACACCAATAAGCGCCATGCGATTGTTCAAACGTTTAATTCAGACCCTAGCATTGATTGTCTCCTGCTTACCACCCATGTTGGCGGGTTAGGGCTAACCTTAACGGGTGCCGACACTGTGATATTTGTTGAGCACGATTGGAATCCAATGAAGGATCTTCAGGCTATGGATAGAGCCCATCGCATTGGACAAAAGAAAGTGGTCAACGTTTATCGGCTGATCACAAAGGGTACTCTTGAAGAAAAAATAATGGGGTACGATGCAATCTGTTTAGTCACGGTATTATTCTCACATTCACATTCCCAGTCTGCAGCGCTTTAAACTTAATATTGCGAATTCTGTCGTTACACAACAGAATTCAGGATTGGCATCCATGGACACGGACTTAGTTTTGGACTTGTTCCGGCGCACCTCGGAAGAAGAAGACGCCGCAGCTGCTGCTAGAAAAAAGATAAAGGAGGCTACTGGCCCCACCAGCCAAAAGAATGTTTTACAAGGTTTAGAAGAGCTTCCAGCCGAAGACGAATATGAAGGATTAGACTTGTCAAGTTTCATGAGTTCTCTTGGACGCTGAGAAACATCCTATTGTTATTGCTCATTTCACCTATGTACTTTGTATACCCTATTAACCGTAACAACCTCATAATCTAAAAGATAATTACATTTTCCGAAAACTGTTGGGAACTCTTAATGTTGTTTCTGGATCAACGGAACGTAAAATATACTAATCTCCACAGATTCGCTGAATCTCTTGTCGAATCTCCGAGAGGTTGACTTTCAGCGTTTTGACATCCTCGAACTTGCGATGGGCTTTCGCTTCCTCTACAAATGACTCAAGTAAGGCCTCTTGTTCCAGTAGGGGTTGCAGTCGAAGAGCGAGATTAGTGTCAGGATCTGGACGAGATTCTCGGTCTTTGATTGGAGTAGTATTGCGAGTCTCAGCAGATTTAGACATGGGGAGCGACTGTCGACATCTTAACTTTTCATCTTTATTCAAATTCCACGATAAGACTGACCTTAAGCGGAAACATGTTTTTTTGTAGGAATAAATTAGCTCTAGTCGTAATCGCCATTTGAACACGATCTTGTGAGCTGCCTGCGCCGTTCGGGCAAGGTAATTGCCGTATTTGTTTTGAGAGAGCATCATATCTACTGAATGCTTCTAGAATACGTTTACGCGCTGTGGAAGCATCCTTTGAGGGTTGATCATGGTGACTAACAAGATATTCATTCAAGTGCATGGCAAGTTTAACTAGACGCACGAACAAACCTGAGTGATAATATAAGTTCTTGGAATTGAGGAAGCGATTCTTCGATTTCAGTTTCCAAGTTGAGAAAGGCCTAGAATGTTTTAAAAGCAACCAATAAATGGCATATGCTTTCATACCTGATGAAGCCTCAAAAAAATGGGACGATGCAATTTTTCTTGTTCATAATGTTTCCGTCTGGTTGCCACAAAAGATAAGATAGTTGAAACAGCAAGAAATACAGGACGCACAAAAGAACAGGTCGACATTCCCTGCATATCCTTACACCCTTGAGAAATTTTTCGCCATCCTCTTGCGCAGGTTCAGCAGCGAGTCCATTAGAGGATTTACTCGTTTTACGTTTTCTGACTCCATAATCAACACCTTCGCCTACCTCCTCTATCTGCCTTGATTTTGAATCCACAACAAAGAGGAGTGAGCACGATTCTGAGCGTTGAGGTCGTTTGGGGGGGAGAGAACAAATAATCTGGCCACAAAGTCGACAATGATGTTTTCTATTCGTGATCGGATGGAACGCTACCCTATAGCAACAATTAACCAATGTAGCGATAAACCGACAGAACCTAGTGACCTGCAGAGCGGACATTTTGTTACCATCGCGTCATCTTGCCAAGGAGTAATGCGTTGTTCGGCATCTAGGGCGTATAAGAATTTGACAAAAGTCTATGATTGACGCTAACCTCGAAGGTCCAATTTGGCATTATCAACTAACCCTCCACCGACGATTCCTCGCCATAAATCGCTTGCATCGTAGATGCTCATGTGCTTCAAGTTGTCGAAATCAAAGAAAGACGATGCTCGGCGGTTGTCTTTTGCGTGAACGACTGAGTTCGGCCGTCTCCCTGAAACGTTGTCGTCTTCATGGTCTATGGTAGGAAAATGAAGCGCAATTAGTTTATCAAGGCGTCTTTCTAGTTTAGATCTTTCCACCCTCGCTACTCCATTGTTTTCCTGCTTCGCGCGCCGAAATGTAAGAAAGTCATCAGTAAGATCTACACGAGTCCCGTGAGGTTGAAAACCTGGTCGATAAGGGGCGGAAGAGCGACTGTGGGATGTGGTAGAAGAATGAGATACAGAAAATTCAACGGGGGTTGGTGATGCTGGCATACGTAAGGCGCTTTGCGTCCCATTAGAAGATGGCGGTCTAGACATGGAGGCAGGAGTTGGCGGCAAGTCCTTTGGAGGTACAAAAGTTGGTTTAAGGCTGTCCTTATTATCAAGCGGTAAGGAAAGAATCCGACTTTGACCGGCATGAACGGCAGAAACGGAGGAAGTTGTATGACTTTGGGTCCTATTTAGTTCTGCTATCTGAGGAGTAATTGAATCCATGGGAGATGATCGCTGGGATGTTGAAATAACAGGAGAAGGTATTGAGACAGGCCCATGTCCCAATGGAGAGGCTGGTAAAGAAGTGCGAGGATTTCTAGGTGCAACTCTTCTAAACGTCGACACCTTGCGGACAGGGGTAGATGCCACGAGCGAACTACCTTCACTAGGCAGAGCCGTCGAGGTAGAGGCAGAGGTGTCTTCAGTTATCGTTCCTAGTACAGTGGTTTTCATTTTTGAGATAGCACAGTTGACAGAAAACATACTAGATTGACCATGAGCGTCGCCAGGAGATATATTATTTTCTTTGGTTGTTTCCAGCATAGAGGAAGCAGGATCTAGTTTGCTTTGAGAGTTAGCGCCTGAAGGTTGACGTTGCTTTGGACTCTCTAACGAGAGAGACGTGCTGGCAGGCCTTGAGTTAAGAGGTGGTGATACGTTTGGGATGAAATAAGATTTAGGTTTCGAAGGTGTGCGAGAGTGGCGTTTCGACTAGGTATATAAAGTGAGTTAGAGGCGGATGAGATAAATATATACAAGACCTGGTAAGCTTGATATGGTACGCCTGAAATATCCTTTGGAGGACTAGCTCCTGACATGGCTACAGACTTTGAAATTTCTACAGGTGAGTTGAGTATACAAGAAAGTGACCGGCTTACATGTTATTCGCAGCAAAGGTCCATGGTGATCGTATTACAGATTACATCATGCTGTACATAATATTTTATGCACGTCGTTCTGACTTCTCTCTGTTCTCAATGTCTGCTGCTTCTGGAATTGGTGTTTCCGCTGACCTAGCAACAAAATTCTCGGATGCCGTTGCAAACGACTCCGTTCGCTTCCTCAAAGTGTCAATTCGAGATGGTCTGACCCTGTTTGTACTCAATCACTAGAAAGCCTGATCCATACCTACTCAGAGTCTCTGGTATATGATCTATCGATAAATAAATCAGATTCCTTCAACAAAGACCTTGCCAAGCTACAACAAAAAGACATTTTAGAAGAAAATGAACCTGCTTATATATTGGCAAAGCTTGACACCCCTTTGTCTGAGTGGATCACAATCTACTATGTTCCCGACTCAGCTAAAGTAAGAGACAAGGTGAGTTTAAGCTTAGCCTGTTGTTACTCAACTTTGCCTTATCATCTATAGATGTTGTATGCCGCAACGCGTGCATCCCTTCTCAAATCGCTTGGATCCACGCTTTTTGTTGATTCCATTTTCGCCACCTCTAAAGTAGATATAACAGAAGAGTCATATACTGCTCACTTGCGCCATGTTGCTGCTCCAAAGCCACTTTCGTCTCGTGAGCAGGAGTTGGCGGATCTTCGTGCAGCAGAGAATACTGCTGCTTCGTACGAAGGCAGTAAGGGACGAGCCAGCCATATCGGTACTGGCGTTGGACTAAAGTGGTCGCCAAATGTAGAGGACGCCATTCTTGAGCTAGGCAAGGGTGAACGATCTGCAGTCGTGGTCATTGTGAGTTGGTTGTCATTGCAAGGCGTGAAAACTCAAAACGCATGTTACAGGGAATAGACCCTCAATCAGAGACGTTGATACTCAGATCTACAGCTACCACAGATGCCGATTCAGTCGGCGCGGCTCTACCTGAATCTGAACCATGTTATGCGTTCTTTTTATGGGAGCGTACAACTGGTGAGACTCAAAAACGCGAAATCGGTATGTATTTTTCTTAATTCATGACCTATTTCATTCCTCTTACGGTCATGAATAGTCTTTATTTATTCTTGCCCCTCAAATTCACCTATCAAACACAGAATGCTTTATTCATCTGGCTCAGTAACGACATACCAATCAGCCAAGCTCCTGCTTCAATCAGCATCGTTGACATCGCTAGAATTTGCGTCCCGAAAGATCGAAACGGCGGAACCTAGGGAAGTCAACGAAACTTTCCTAAAGCTAGAATTGGGGGTGGACATTCACTCTGAACGACCCGTGACTACGACTACGAGCCCAGCCAATAATTTTGCAAAGCCAAGAGGTCCTACTAAAAGACGATAATGATAATTCTTATGCTGCATTCAAGTAGGTGGGAAGTCTGCTCCGCTGGTTAACTTGAGAAATATAGACTGGGCAATGTCAGTAATATTAATACAGCACGCGCACTATCCACGTCAAATCTATACAATATGTGCTGCTCATACTTGGAAAGAACGCAAGTGAAATATCTATATATATCTATACTTAGCACCGCCAAAAGCGACGAATAGGTCTAAATCTTACTTTCATCTGATTACAACCACAACCACTATTATATATATCGGTTAATACATGACAACAGCGCACACATCGAGAGCTATCGCAGTGTATTGTGGCTCTTCACTGGGAACGCATAAAGCATATTATAATGCGGCTGTTTGTAGGTCCGGATCGCTTATCTCGTCTTGTCTAATTGACCCTTCATCCAGCATTGGGTCGTGCACTTGCCGCTGCTGACCGGCCTTTAGTTTATGGCGGTGGTTCTCAAGGCATCATGGGGGTTGTTTCAGGAGCTGTCTTAGAAGATGGAGGTAGGGTGACTGGTGTGATGCCCTTTGCGATGGCTGCAAAGGGAGGGGAGAAAGAAAAAGTTGGGACGGAGGTAGACGTTAACTTTCTTGACCGGAAAAATGTGAGCACTCTTATAAGCAACTGATCACCTAGTCAACTCATGGAATAACTTATAGGTTGAAACCGTATGTAATCTATGTAACACATTACAGCTCGGGTTATGTATGCAAAAATAGATCATTGTAGATTCTATGCACGAACGCAAAGTCGAGATGGCGAAGCGAGTCGAGGGCTTTATTGGCCTCCCTGGCGGGTTTGGAACCTTTGAGGAGGTAAGAAGGCAAGAACCAAATTTAATGGCATTTATCTGATACAACTCTCAGATACTCGAAGTAGCTACCTGGACCCAAATTGGGATCCATTTGAAGCGTACGTTGAACGACCCCGATATTGTCAATAAAAATATACTAAACATGTCTTTTTTCTCAGCCGTTATCGTTCTTAATATTCTTGCTTTTTGGGAACCTTTGCGACAGCTAATTAAAAACAGCATCGAGGGGGGTTATGTAAGGGCGGAGAACCGGGGACTCATTGTATTTGTTGATGGACCCGAGGACCTTGACGAACATGAGAACTTTGATTGGGGAAATGCAGGAATCAAGGCTATCGAAACTTGGGAAAAGGCAAATGTGTCACCCCTTTTTGATTGGACTAAAAGAATGAATGAAGGGGAAATTGATGATAACGAGAAGTTGAAGGCGGCGTAAATGGTAAAACGGTTTAGCACAACCATTATTAAACATCTGCATGCTCTAAGATACAGGGGTCGGCAGGGGCTGTACAGGTTTACCCATTTTTGATTCAATTTTCCGCGTAGAATCCATGAAGGCATTAACCATTGCATCCGTCACTTTTAACCGCCGCTGTCCAGGAGTATGCCTTTAGTTTATCAAACTTACATAATAGTTGTCGCGCGTACCTCCTGAAACTCGCCTACAAACTGTTGCAATCGTTCGATGCACTTCTGTTTTAAATGAGCCGTTAATAATTCTCCAGATCGGTAATCCTACAGGGTGATGATTGAGCGTTCAAGAATTTTATTCATAAGGATCGGAATGGCACCTTGCCAATTTTTTCTAATTCTTCATCGTCCTCGAGGAAAAAGGTTAAGTATTGGTAACTGACGTCAACTTTAGTGTCTCCTCCAAGACGACGATGTTCCTCTTCCGTTTCTTGACCACCAGAGAAACCGTGTTTGTTAATCTTGTTTTTGATTTGTGAAGCCTTGTCGGTCATGAAAATACTGCTGTTGGGGTCACTCGCACTCATCTTAGTCTGTGGGCCTTGAAGTGCGGGGAAAAATTTGGAATGTAGGAGGGTGGGCTTCACATATCGTAATTTTTGTGCAACGTCACGCGTCAGTCGGAAATAAGGGTCTTGATCAATGGCACAAGGAATAAGACAAGGAATATTGGAGACCGTTCCAAAAATTTGAGGGAAAGAATTAGAAAACGAAGGCGCTGCTTGGATTGCTGCAAAGTGAACTTTTCCGATGTTATCTCTGATTGAAATTGAATGTAAAAACACTTTGGATACTATTTGAGCCACTCACGATTCACTGAAACCAAAGGTCGCTTTAGCTTGGCTGTACGTAATCTGTCGCGAGATTTTTGACACATTCTCATAGAATGCGCCTCCCATGTATTCAAAGTCGCTAAAAATAAATGTCTTTTCTAAGTCAAATCCACATGCAATGATATCCCGAGCATTTTGTTTTGAAAATGCTTTTGTTTGTTCGGGCTTCAATTCATGCTTGAACAAAAACTTCTCGTCGTCTGTTATTGATTGAGATACCTGACTAGAAAAAAAAAGATAAAAACCCGGACCAGTAAGCTGGATGACTAGTGGAACCTCAAAGACGTCTTGCAGCCATCTAGAGTGTGAATGAATAAAGGCTGAGAAATTTTTAAAAACGGCAATACTTGGTTAAAACAAATGGCACCATATGGCCTAGATGCATGCTTTCGCTGCTGGGTCCACGTCCTGTGTACAAGAAAAACGGCTTTCCCTGTTCATACCGATCTAAGATCTTGTCAAATTCGCTGGACGGATTATTTATTATCAACAATGTTGCGGCGCAGAGGATTTTCAGATTAGTCACCGATGAGAAAAAAACATTCCTCGACGCAAAAAAACGTGCGGTCTCCGACCGGTTAAAGTTTCAAATCTCTTCAACAAAGCATCATCTATACGACGCGTTCCAAATTGGTCGATGAGCTTATCATAGTCGATAGCCTGTTGCTTTCCATCTACGTCTACCGAACCCTGTACGTCCCAAGGAGTCACAATTTGTTCATGTGAAGAAATATTTTGTGCCAAAGGTTGAGCTGATGCATCCCCGGAACTGTGAAGACAAGAAGTGGTTCGCAGAGTGTTTAGCGAAATATTGAAACCACCTACACAGATTCTGCAGCAAGTTGCGGTGAACTCGCACCAGCTGTAAGTGGCAAAGCAACTGGTATAGAAGACATGGTATAGCCTCGATTGATCAATAATTCTTGCAAAGATATTGTAGATTAGATAGATGACGAGTTAAACAACATACAGCACAAACAAATAGGGGACAGCAAACGTGAGAACGTTACCTCTTTCTACCGCCCATTGGTACTGCTTGCTTTTCATCAGAAACGACTCCTTCTATATCGTCGCTCGAACCCAAATTTCTAGTCTGAAAACGTTATACTAGTACTTTGCAATGTCAACCACGCGCATCCATCATTCTTTACCAGCTCCAGTCGTACACGCAGGCTTTTCTGTGCCTCAGTCCAAGTCCCATGTTTTAGCAGGCGTCCAGGACGCGTATTGGAGCGACGACGAAGCTGTACGCCCGCTTACTTAGCATTTGCCTATTCTCACGCAACATTTAGGAAGACGCAGAGTGCCCGCTTTGCTTAGAAGAAATGGACATATCTGATCTCAATTTTAAGCCATGTATCTGTGGTTACCAGGTTTTACTTTACTTCTAATACATTAAATTATGTCTAACCATTTTTTATCAGATTTGTCGCTTTTGCTGGCACCATATTAAGGAAAACTTGAATAAGCGATGCCCGGCATGTCGTAGGGTATACACTGATGAAGCCGTGGAATTCAAACCAATCGCGACACAAGAGTGAGGATTTCATGACCGTCTGATTCATGTTAAAGGATCTGAGTTTTGCATCAGTCACAAACGTCTGACCCAACAGAAGAAACAAAGGGAGAGAGAAAGGAAAGAGCTTGATGCTTTGGGAAGGCGTCAACTTGCCAATGTTCGCGTGGTACAACGAAACGTTGTGTATGTCGTTGGTATCGGTCCCAGGTTTGCGAAAGAGGAGGTAAGCCCTATTTTTTGTATTGATACACCACGAACTTTAACATCTCACACCTTCCGTCCAGCTTATCCCAACCTTACGGTCAAACGAGTATTTTGGTCAATATGGGAAGATAACTAAAATTTTACTTGTAAAACGTACCCCTTCGGGAGGCGGGGCACCTGTTGTGGGAGTATACATTACATACCATCGGCGAGAGGACGCTGCGCGAACAATCAGCGCTGTAGATGGTACATCATCTCCAGGTGGTGGCCGGGAACTCATGCGCGCTAGTTATGGAACCACTAAGTACTGCATGACCTTTCTACGTGGATTATCGTGCAATGACCATGGATGCATGAATCTTCATGAATGGGGCGATGAAAAGGACTGTTTCACAAAGGAAGATTTAACGACTCTGTATGTTCAAACCAATTACTTGATGAACAATGCTTATTGTTTCAAAGGAAACATACTATGAAGGCCACGGAAAGTAGGAGCCGTGCCATTACCATACCAAAGAAAACAGAAGAAAGTGACGGTAGCTTAAATTTTCCGCATTTACTTTTGTATTACGCTCATGTCAACCACAGCACTGCCTCGTGGGGCTTCCTGGGCGCAAAAAGGAAACAATGCTGCTAACAATCAAAGTAGTACGATTGCCGGAACATATTCCACTACCGGATTACTTCGCCAGTCACGGCGCAATGGTACTCCTAGGTTACCAAGGATTACTTCGACAATTTCTCCAACAGCAACTTCGGGTGAAAGCAAACTTTTGAAACCGATAGATCGCAAAACAGGTGTTGTCGGGGCTGTTCCTGTTACAACTTCACGCCCTCCCACTCCAGGCAGTTCCAATTCCGTCCCCTCAGTATCTGCAGGAAAGTCAACAGACCCGGCGTCAGAGGACCTTTCAACAGAAAAAGTTGAATCGCATGCTTCTAGTCCAACCGATTATAGTACC
>JASFDA010000038.1:46376-58474 GCA_036936965.1 Cystoderma amianthinum
GGCTTTGGAAAGGCAGCACGCAAAGCGCTAACGGCGGATTTAAGCTCCTCGGGAGATGCGTACTCGGAACTTTTCTCATCCTTTTCTAGGGTAGGAGTTTTCTAGAGATTTTAAGAATGCGGTTGTCTCGAAATTAATTGTGCCTACCAAGAAATGAGGTGTGACTGCCAATATTGATCCCACAAAGAAAATGGAGACCATTGCAGATCGGAAGGACCATAATTGAAAAGTTTTAAAAGAGTGATATGCTGGTCGAGCCGTCCCCCGACTGTTGCCTTGCATCGCTGCATGGAGTGTGGCTGATGAAGTAAAGCAAAGTGAGTTTGCCCCCGGCCTGTTGGGCAAGTAATGGCAATTCTTCGGTACACATGCTCTCCCCAACATTCGAGAAGTCGAAGTAGCCATGTTTCATGAGCAAGAATGAGATTGTGTTCGTTGAATAAGAGATTTGAAAAATGAAAAATAAAAATAAAATAAAACAAGGAAAGGTGTGACAAAATCAAGACAAAATTTTTTAGCTGGGGGGTTGCTAACGGCGCATCTTCCAATGATTCGCTAGAAGCCAAAATAAACTCGTATTAAGTACTTAAAATGGACTTGAAATTTGCAACAAGGAATAAGCGCCGCACCGCGCGGCATCTAAACTTTTGAATGCATACTGTAAGTACTTCAGTTTCTTTACTAAATTATTGTGCCATGCATGTCACGTCACCTCTGTCACAATCTCATACCAATGCTATTACCATCGCATTAATGGCCCACTCAACCGACTCTCTTGTAGCAGATCGTGTCGCGCAACTTGAGTTAGTATGGAATCGGCACCTTTAATTTGTCCTTACTTTTTACAGAGTGATAGCATCGCGTCGCAATGAATTACTGCGTCAAATGTACTACATGATTCAACGTAGACACGAAATGGGAGTAGTATTTGATGTTCTTGAAGAAGACGATGTGGATTTTCAGCAATTTTCTGCTCGATTTGACATCATGAACAAGTTTGTGGAAGCCTACGTTTTCTTTGACGACTTTGCTCAATCTCACAAGTCTTAGTAGTGGGTTCATTACAAACACAAGTGACACTGAACTTTTTAACTACGGCAAACATGGGACTGAATCAGCTCTGGAGCAAGTATCTGAAGGTAAGGCCCTATTGCAATTGTTTACCACGAGCTAAAGTCTATGATCTAGTCCCCAGTATAGGAGGAGATCCTACGTCCGGAGCTTCTCAGGAGTTGCGGGTATCCAATAATGTGGATTCACTTATGAAGGATGATGATGATGATGATGACCGTGACGAACTCGATTCGTTTGGTTCGCCCTCGGTTTCAGAACGTGCGAGTAGAGTACAGCTCTCTGCACGTTCTCATACTACTACGTTCAGCAAAGGGGACCATGACCACAATATGGACGAACAAGTGGATGAATTAAACCTGCAAGATAGCAACTCAAATAACTTACCGACGCTTTCTGGATCCGACAGTAGGTCTGTTGACGGAGTGACCAAGGATCCCATCTCTGAAGACTCCAGTGACATTGGCAGAATACAACAAACACAACAAGAGGCCGTTCCTCAGGAAGAAGTTACTATGGAAGTGGATGGACCGCGGCGCTCAATGCCTGATGTTCCACAAGTAGCAAGAAATAAAGAATCAGATATCGAGGACACTGTTCAAATGGGAAAGGAAGCCGCGGTCGTGGTAGAACCTCCTGTGGCAAATCCAGGTATCATTGATGATTCAGGGGGGAATCATTCAGAAATGTCCTTGATCCCTCAAATTGTCCAGGTGTACCCTGTGAAGGGAGAAAATTATATGGCGAAAGCCGTAGAAAGTCTCTCATCATCATCCAGCGTCGCTTTACGAAGGCCAATAATTATAGTGGCCCCACTCCCTGCTACAAAAGAGGAAGCCCAATATCAGTTCGATATCCCTATTATGTCAGAATCCCCCAAGGCGACATCTGTACAACAGCGATACGAATACAGTGCAAATTATACTCTACCGCCGTTAAAGTCCTTGCCTGCCGAATTCAATCGCAAGATGAAGTCAGCAGGGCGGCGTAAACGGGAGAAAGAGCGTGATAAAGCTGAGGGCCGTAGGGATAAGGATACAAAAGACGAATGGTTTCCAATAGGCCTCAATAGATGGGCAGCCACAATTAATGCAAATCCAGTGTGGAAAAAGGTTTCTCGAGCATCTAAATGTTTGAGTACACGCGAATGGGCTGTTCGTATCGTTTTTTCTCTTTGTATGTCATTTAACATGTCCTATTGCCAGATTGCAATGATGGAACTCAGGCTGATTCGTACTCTTGATCGCATTGACACTTTAAAAGATGGTGGCCGTTGGAGTTTTAGACAGCCAAAGAAACAGCGTGGTGTAGGTGGATTGACCAAATCATATTGGGATTATTTAATGGATGAGATGGTCTGCTGTTAACTACTTATTCTTCGAATATTATTAACATTTTAGCTAGAAATGGATGCGGACAGATTTTCGCGAGGAACGAAAGTGGAAACTTGCGATGGCGTATAACTTGTCGACTGCTGTTTTGGAGTGGCACAACTTGAACTCCTGGGACGAGCGCATAGCGCATGGGGTATGTGTCAAGTGGAAGGCTTTTCAACAGGACCGGGATGATTTTTCAAGTACCATTGAAGCAGAAGAAAACATGGAAGTTGATGGGTTTGACCAATCTGCTGGCTCTCCAGAACAACCCAAAATTCCCTTGCTAGAAATTGATTACGGTTCTGACGAAGAAGATGAGGATGAGCGAGAGAAGGACAGTGTCGTTGACACATTGGAGCCGGGGACATTGATTGAAGATGCTTTCGATTCTGCTAGTCGTATGGACGAGGATCGCCAAACCGATATCACACAGGTTTTGAAACCGAAGCAAGAGGATATGGACGATTCCTCGATCTTGCAAGCCACACATGTTCAAGACCAATCAGACTCATCTATTGATACAAATAAGTCACATACTCGTTCGAGTGATGCAGAGGGTTTGAAGCCGAGTTCTATCAATCCTCTTCTTGGGTCGAAGTCCACGACACATTCTGCACTAGACGAACATGATCATAATCCCTCGCATTCCAAAGCTTTAACAGCTAGCGTTTCTCAACGCATAAGAGAACATATTGCTTACTCGAATGATGATAAGTTATTCCTCGATCATCATGACCTCGACATTAGTCAAGATCCCACCGATTCTCATGTACTTCGCACCGATCTCAATGCCCTATTCCCTGATCTTCATTTCTTTGGCCTCCTCGACGTACCCTCAATTTCAACTGGGATTGGGAATTTGGAGGGCAAAAAGAAGTCTGATAGACGATCTGACAGAGACGACCCAAATAAACGAATCGAGGAGACGACGTATACAAAGTTGTACCCAGCCGCACGTTTTATGCACTCAAAACCTACGCTTTTGGGAACACTTCACCCATCCAAAAATTGGAAGAATGGACATTGGCAAAGGATAGAAGAAATTCCTGTGATCCCAGATCTGGAAGCTGCCAGTCGGTCTGTAGATGAGAGTGGGAGTGGTAATGGTATATTGATTTAGTACCAGTTTGGCCATTATCTGAACATTTTGTTTTAGAATTGTTTGACAGTCGATCAAGTAACTCACCAGGGTCTCTTCTAACCATGCAAATGCAGGTGGCTCTGCTCAAAGATAAAGATTCTCGCAAGCGAGGAGCGGATCATCTTTGGAGCGCAAACGACGACATTTTATTACGATCACTCATCGACAAGTATCCCAACAATTGGCCACTCATAGCAGATTGCTTCAACAGCTCGCGCCTCACAACGACAACAGATCGGCGGACTTACCAAGATTGTCTTGAGCGCTGGAAAGAAAAATGGGGGTCTGAAATTAGACAGAAACCATCCGAGATGGGTCATCTCCCGGTCGATGATGCGGCAATATCAGCGTCTCATCTCCAGATGACTACGCGTGGGGTTAAGCGGCTAACAGGCGCTATCATCTCAAGCCCCAATATCACAAACACCGCAGCTGGTAGCGAACCCAAAAAGCGAAAACGTCATATCTTGGTTCAAGAATCTATCAGAAAAGCAGCCAAAAAGCGTACGGAGCAGTTGCAGAAAATGGCTGGTACGTCAGACTTCAAGGTCTACCCAAGTTGGTTCTCATTTCGTTTCACAGCTACTCAAAGGAAGCCGTCGGCGATACATGAAACTCACAACCAATACAACAAGATGCCCAAACTCACACCTATCGATTTGAGTCGCATGAAGGCAGAGAAAGACGTGGCTAGAGATATGCAAGAGAGCGTTCGGAAACGACAAGAGGACCTTACTCGGCAGACGCTTTTGCGAGAACAAGCTCAACAACGACCGGGGATTCTTCCAGTAAGCTACTGTGTCTATATCTTACTCAAAAAATTCAAAATTTTGGAGGTCCCACCACAGCAGCAGCAGCAACCTCAACAAACGCAACCGCAACCGCAACAACAACAACAACAACAACAACAACTGTCCGGGCCGCTCGCGCCACAGCAGCAACCACAACCACAACAGCAACTTCAAACACAACAGCAGCAGCACCAGCAAGTTAACGTTAACCAGACCCAAAGGCCTTCTACGGCTCTTCGTGGACAGGTTAATATTTCCCGTATGGCGACCCCGACAATGCGACTCTCCCCACAGCAGATATTACAAGTGCAACAAGCTCGGGCTGCCGTTGCTGCGTCACAACATTCACAACAGGCACAAAACCATGCTCTCGGACAAGTACCGGTACAAGGTCAAACCCCGGGAAGCTTATCGAATGGCAACATCAACGGACTTGCATTTGCTCATGATTCTACCACTGTCGCTGCCCATGTTTCCCCGGCACGCAACGCATTAACACCTACAGTCAATTCGCCGCGCCTGTCCAACGAGTCAGCCCAGAATCTTCCAAATGGGTTGCAAGTGCCTCTTATGCCCGGCCATGCTATCCCTCGCCCAACATCAAATCTAAATGGGCACTACTTTTCGCTGCCTCCCGGCGGCTTCACTCAAGAACAGGTCCATACAGCTTTGCGCCTCCAAATGCTTGTAAGAGGTTTGTTTTTCCTAAGTGAAAACACTAATTGCTTATAAAGCAGCAGGCTCAGGCTCAGGCGCAAGCACAACAGGCTGCTCAGTCTCAACAGAATCAGGGGTCAAGCAATTTTTCCTCCTAACCCAAGTGAAGTGTGGCGGATGTCGGACCTGCTGAGGTTGCGGGCGGTGCATATCAAACTTGAGACGACGTGAAAGTTCCTGATGCGGTCATTGTCAAGACTATCTAGTGAAGACATGGCTTGATCGTTGTGATGGAAAGCAAGACGAGGAGAATGTTGGGAAATGATTAGGGTTCCCTGTCAGCATAGCACTATCAGTTGCAAGTACATACTAGTGATTCAAAATATGATGAGTGAGGTCTGAGAAAAAGTTTCGGCATGGTGAGACCGACCGCACAAAGGACCCTGAAAACCCTTGGCCCCGGTCCGTCCGGCCTTGGTACAACTGTTAGTAATGGACAACGGCAGGACGGGAGACGAGTTTGAAACATTTGACCCGTATGCGGATGCAAAATAAGTAGTTTTCGGGGGGTTACTGTATATCCGGCAAGTTCCAAGGCTTTTATCAGAAACTTGTTGTTACCAAGAACGCCCCTCTCCCCTCTCCCCTCAAAAGTTCTCGTTCCTTTTCAAAAGCGGCTCTTCAGTCGTTAATGTAAGTATCGTCCTCTTCCTCTTTACTCAACTCACCCACTGTGGTTAGCTCTACATTATGTCGGTGCCTCATGAGGTTTCCCGCAACATTTCCTATGATCCTCTACCATTAACAAGCGAAGACCACCATTCAGACGCTCTTTATAACAGCCCACCTTCCCCTGATCCTCGTCTATCAAGCTTTCATACCCCTCAAACGATGCATGAAGACCTTGATCCCGATACTCCCACTATTCCTCCTGGTGCTGCACCCCCTCGTTTCCTTGGAGCTGCCTTATACAGCGATTCACCGAGTATTCGCGACTCTTTCGCATCTTCTCATCGAACATCACCAGTCAACAATGGTTCAGAATACACTGGGTCGGTCTACGCTCTCAACGATACAGCAGAACCCGCCACCCGTTTTCAAAGCCAATACCATGATGATCCACGAGATAGTTTTTTCGCTGGCGATCGGGACGCTGTGCAGATGTCTCCCGTAGGACGAGCGCTTGAAGAAAAACGTGCTGTGTATGAGCCTCCTCGTGCCAAGTCCAGACGCAAGGTCATCATTCTTGCCATTATTGCCGCTCTTGTTCTTTTGATTCTCGCTGTTGTCATTCCCCTTTATTTCGCTGTTGTAAGGCCGAATTCCCACAAGGGAAGCGCAGCAGATGCAACTGCTTCTAAATCAGCCGCCCCGAAGCCAACAAGCACGGGGACGGGAACAGGGGCAGGAACCAATAAGCCTGTCTCTGCCATCGTGACTGGCGGTGATGGTAGCACTGTTACGATGGAAGACGGCACTACATTCATTTACAACAACCCATTTGGTGGCACGTGGTATTGGGACGAAAATGATCCGTTTAACAACGGAGCCAGAGCACAGTCATGGTCTCCTGCATTAAATCAAACATTTAATTATGGCGTAGATAAAATTAGAGGGTAGTTCGCTTGATTGTTCCACTGCACTTGGTTGACTAACTTTTTTTGTCAACAGAGTTAATTTTGGTGGTTGGCTTAACACTGAACCCGTAGGTGATTTTTTGTCCTAATTTATTTCATTCTGATGTTATCTACAGTTCATGCAAGTGCTCGCTGCCCTCACCCTATTTTGTCTGATAACCTTTACTCTAGATCTCCAGCCCTGTATGAGCCCTATGTGAATAACTCCACACCGGCTGTGGATGAATGGACGTTGAGTCTAGCTATGACTGCCGATACTGCTAATGGCGGTTTAACTCAATTAGAGAATCACTACAAAACATTCATTGTGAGTTTTTTTTTTCTCACAAAGTTCTATTATCTAATTGTGGATCAATAGACCGAGCAAGACTTTGCACAAGTTGCTGGTGCAGGCCTCAATTTCATTCGGATACCTATTGGATATTGGGCTATCGAAACTCGTAGTGGCGAACCATTTCTATCCAAGGTTTCATGGACGTATGTGATTCAACTTCTGCTTGCTTACATAACCCAATTATTCTCTGGTAGTTATTTCTTAAAGGCTATCAAATGGGCGCGAAAATATGGCCTCCGCATTAATCTGGACCTACACTCTTTACCCGGTAGTCAAAACGGTTGGAACCATTCTGGTCGCCTTGGCACCACTGGTGTTCTCAACGGACCTATGGGTTATGCAAACGCCCAGCGATCGCTTACTATTATTCAAACTCTAGCCGAATTCATTTCTCAACCACAGTATAAAGATGTTGTCACCATATTCGGGATTGTCAACGAACCGCAGGGAACTTTAGTGGGCCAGAGCGTGTTGTCAAGCTTGTAAGCCTCCTGATGCTTTATTCTGCTGTCATTTTACTTACACGTTATAATCAGCTACTTAGAGGCTTACAACATTGTGCGTACAGCTGGGGGCACTGGCGCGGGGAATGGACCTTATGTTTCCATTCACGACGGTTTCTTTTCTCGAAGTCAGTGGGCTGATATATTCCCAGGTGCCGACCGCATGGCGCTTGACGATCACCCATACCTTTGCTTCCAAGGACAATCTAGTGCACCCATGTCTTCCTATGCTACTACGCCTTGCACTTCCTGGGGGGGGCTTGTCAATAACTCTATGGCTTCCTTCGGACTAACGGCTGCTGGCGAATTTAGTAACGCCGTCACAGATTGTGGGCTGTATTTAAATGGTGTCAACCTTGGAACCCGTTATGAGGGCACTTTTGATACTACAACTGTTACTGGCTCTTGTACCACTTGGACTGATTGGCAAAACTATGATGCCACGATGAAGCAGAGCATCAAAAATTTCGCATTAGCTAGTATGGATGCCCTTCAGGTATAGAAAGTTTAATACTCTTTTCAATTTCTTTTACTCATTACTGGTGTTCTTTAGGATTATTTCTTTTGGACCTGGAAGATTGGTAACTCTAGTGTGACTGGGAAAGTTGAAACACCTGCGTGGTCGTATCAGTTGGGGCTCCAGAACGGATGGATGCCCACGGATCCGCGAGACGCCATCGGTACTTGTGGAAATTCAAACCCGTGGTCGCCACCTCTCAGCTCAGACCAAATTGGCGGCACAGGTGCAGGTCAGATACCCACCTCAGTCTTAAGCGCCCTAGCCTGGCCTCCACCGACTATCAGTAACGGTGGTGCCGTTACTCTTCTTCCATCATACACACCAACTGGCCCAATCCCCACACTCCCTGCGCCGACTTTCACACAGTCTGGCGCCTCTCCGACAGCAAACGTCAATGCCGGCAATGGATGGGCCAATGCTGCGGATACCTTAGAAGCGTATGTTCCCATCCCTTCATGCACTTATCTGGATCCATGGGTGGACCCAGGCACAGCCCCGCCCTCCCCACTTTGCTCTTAGTAGCCTTTTAGCTTACTCCATTAATGCTCGGATTGACTTTTGGACTTATTATTTTAGGATTTTCAAATTTTTATGACTTTTTAAATTGTTTTGTTACCATCTCCCTTAAGTACCATGTCAATACCACACGAACCGTTGGACTACAATCACATACACTCTTTGCAGCATTAATCTTAACAAACTCAACACATTTTGCTAATTCTTAATGTTCTCCGCTTGTAGTCGCATAGCGATCTTCAAGCTCTTCTTGGCCGCCAAAACCAGCCTCAAAATCTCGCTCCAACATTGTTCCCTGCTCGGGTACCTCCTCAGCTTTCAGCTTTGCGCGTAAGGCCTCTAGTTGCTCTTGTTCCTTTTCATAGTGTAAGTGTGGAAGATGACGTTAAAATCGGTGACCAACTTTCTTGTGAGCATGTAGAGCCTCCTCTGCCTGTTCTTTGGCCTGCCAATTTTTATCCTTCATAATGCAACATGAAGGTGTACATGAATAAGTATCAATCATTTAACGCTTAACTTTCAACACCTACTTGCGCTGTGGTTCCTGATGACATTGTGCCAGTGGTTAAGTTTGAGCTCAGGTTACAATTCAGAATCACCTGTCGTCAGCGTGACAAGATGACATCATAAACTAACGTTATGTGAAAGGCAAGGAAATGTGGCTTATGACTTTTGCCACTACTATTAATTAGTCTTTCTCAGCTACAGCGACCGAATATCAATATATTTTTCTCCTCGAAGTCTTAGTCACCCAACCGCTTGACAAGATCCTGGTTGAATAATATTTGAATAATATCATCACATCCCAAACTGGTTGGACCCTTTGAAGATGCGAAGAAGCACCGAATTGGAAGTACGTAACACGTGGATTGCAAAGAGGTTTGTCGTGTGTGTACTGTGTATGTTCGACGAAGTTGTTCCGCTCAATATAACCGTTGCTAGTGTATGCGCTTTACGCCAAATTATACAACGTGCTCAAGTTTTATTTTCGCGCAAAAATGATCAACATAAACTTCACTGTTCTGTGCCCTTTTGACAGTACTTATCGATGTCAAAAACTTTAAAATTCACCATGCAAGACACTGCTGCCGGCTAGATTGTGGGTATATAATCAATATGGTACTCATGTCTTTTGCGCTTTGACCGACTCAGCTGACTTTCCCGACCAATTCGCTAGACGTGTTCCATACGACTAGGGTGGTGAGACCATTTATCACGGGCAGCTGATAGACTTGTTAGTGCAGTGTCTCTCGTATGGCCGTGGATTTGCTATGCATTTCGGACCAAATGTGCTTCTTATGTCTGAGAAGCGCTACAATTTTGGATATACGAGATGGAGCATATGGTGTTGACTTTTAACCCGTCTTTCGACCTTGTGCAACCCTTCCTTATGAGAGTATAAATTGTATGCCATACCTACCACCTCATCGGTTGCATTGCAATTTTCTGCCATGTTACGGGTTTCAGCAACCGCCATGCTGTTCTCAGTTCTCAGCATTTTACTCTCTAGCATAACACTTGTTTCTGCACTGGGGTCTACATGTACGACTCCTCTAGGTGCTGGCACGGCTCTTGCTACAGATCCATTCTGGATGCAAAATATCAAGCATCAAGGCAAAGCCGCGTTCAACGCTAATCCCAGCTCATATCAAGTATTTAGGAACGTCAAGGTAGTTAATGCTGATGTCATTATTACTCGACTAATGTCGTTTTCAAGGATTTTGGTGCCAAAGGGGATGGTGTAACCGATGACACCGCTGCAATAAAGTCAATTTCTTGATTATCACGCATCCATTCACTAAGCGTCTTCGTGTTATTAGTAATGCTATCTCGTCAGGCGGCCGTTGTGGAGGCGGCAGTTGCGGGTCATCTACGTTAGTCTATTTATCACTCGAAGTGATTTAACTCCTAAGTACCCGCAGTGTGACGCCTGCAGTTGTATTTTTTCCTCAAGGGCAAGTCACTTTTGGAATTTACATTTCTGCAGTTAATATAGTTCTTGTAGCACATACCTTGTTTCTACTCCGATTATTGCTTACTACTACACCCAATTGATTGGGGATGCCCGAAAACCGCCAACTTTGCTCGCTGCAGCTTCTTTCAGCGGTATGGCTGTCATCGGTAAGTACTGATAGCCACTCAGTTTATTTTCTTCTTGAACGACTCTTAGATGCTGATCCTTACATCCCTGGTGGCGGTGGAAGTCAATATTACGTCAATCAGAACAACTTGTCAGTTCAATCTGCTTTTTTTTTTTTGTAAACTAGGGAAACTGAAGTGTTGATATTGCAGCTTCCGTTCAGTAAGGAACTTTGTCATAGACGTCACACGGTGCGACGCCTTATGTTTAGTTCTTTTATTTTTGTTAAAATTGCCTATCAGGGTGCCTGCCACCAATGATCAAGGGACCGGCATACACTGGCAGGTGTCTCAGGCGACATCACTCATGAACATTGTTTTTCAAATGTCAACGGCATCTAACACCGCACACCAAGGTGAGCAAAATGTTACTCAAATCAAACTGGAAATAAATGAAGATCCTAGGGATTTGGATGGAAAATGGAAGGTAAGCTACAAAAACTCACAAGAAATAATGCTCTTTCAATCATTCCTCAAATAGCGGTGGCTTTATGGGTGACCTTGTATTCAACGGAGGTTGGTTCTGTCATTTAGTAGTGCATTATCGTTCTGAAGCTAAAAATAGGGAAATTTGGTATTTGGGTTGGGAACCAGCAGTGAGTTATTCCAGTTATTCTACAGTTATTCTCAACGACGCCCTAACATTACACCACAGATTTACTGTTCGTAACATTACTGTCAACAATGCACAGACTGCCATCTTTAGCAATTGGAATTGGGGTAAACATTTTAGAAGTCTCAAAATATCGTGTCAAGCTGACTGTATGGCCAAGGCTGGACATTCCAGGGTGTAACAATTAATAACTGCCAGGTTGGATTATTGTACGCACCTCTTTTGAGAAGCAATCTGACTTTATTCAGGTTGGTTTCGACATTGCAACTGGAGGCTTGGTTTCAGGCGGACAGGTAAGCATTCCCAGCAAGTTCAGCTCTGCGTTCTCCCTTAATTTATTTTATACTCACAGACGACTGGTGCAGAAGCTATAATCGATGCTACTGTTACCAACACGCCAATCTTTGTCCGAACTTCGGCGCCCAGCACTAAACTTGATGGATCCATCGTTATTAACAATGCCAAACTCACCAATGTGCCCACTGCGGTGGGGGTTGTTGGGGGTGCAACCGTTTTGGCTGGAGGGACGACCACGATCGGATCATGGGCGCAGGGGAACGTTTACACTGGTACAAACCCTGCTGGGAAGTTCACTCAAGGTAGCATTACAGCTGCAAATAAACCATCCGCACTATTGGACAGCTCAGGAAGAATTTTTGGCAAAACGCATCCACAATATGCAGCTTATGCGGTTAGTCAATTCGTCAGTGTTAAAGACCATGGCGCTGCAGGTGATGGGAAAACGGATGACACGGCGGCTTTGACATCTATTTTCGCTCAGGTGCGCTTATGTTTGAGCT
>JASFDA010000039.1:0-58398 GCA_036936965.1 Cystoderma amianthinum
GGCTCAATATATGCGCGGAAATGGCCAAATTTGACTATATATACGCGGAATAATATTTGGTCAGTTTACACGCCATACAGGAAGGAGTAAGTCATGCTGGATTACGCACTTGATGTATTACTGACTCACGTTGACTGGAGTACTGTCGACCGCAATGAGATCATCAAGACTATCGGTGCAAGAACATCGTTATCACTTACCTACATAACTGTAAGCTTGGACTTTTCTTTACCAGAAAATATTCACTCAAATTCAAATTTCCGTTTGAATATGGCAGAACAAGGTTAATGTTTGATTGAGCTTCATGTACCCCTCACTCAAATCATTTGCGCAGGAGAAAATAAGAGCGTCCATTTTTAAGTATAGATATATATATGTTGTCCATTCACATATCGCACACTGATAACAGTCTACATTTTAAAGGTTCACGTTGACTGGGGTGCATCCGACCGCAATGAGACCGTCTATTAAAGGTATCAAAAGTGAGCCGTTTTATTAAATAATACACTTAACAGACTTACTGAAATTATTGTTGGAGCAGCAGACGGGCTGCGAGGAGCTGGGGTATATCATATCAGCACATGCAGAAACGCGATAAAAAGAAAGCAAAAACAAACCAGGAATTACCGGCGATCCCAACAAGTCCAGAGATCGGGTTACAAGCGAGGCCGATTTGGCCCGTGACGTCTTGGAGCCCGATGGGGAGGAGCCCAGCGAGAGTCTGTACGGTCGCGTCATTGGCGCTGTGGACGGAGTTGCAGCACTGCACGGGGCCAGTGTTGCAGCTCTGGTCGATGCTGCCATGGTCGCCCCTGGGAAGGACACCGCTGGCGTTGGGGAGGGTGAGGGTGTTTGCGGGGAGTGCAGCTGTGACTTGGAAGAGCGCGAGAGAGGCGACGAAGAGTGCGAGTTGAGCAAACATTGTGGGTATGTTTGTTAAAAAAAGAAGAGAACGAGTGTGGTTTGTTTGATTAGAGAGAGTTTTTGTTTGAGGAGTGTTCGGATGTCTGTGAGGACTGGGGAGCTCAGTGCGTTTTTCATGCCTTTTTATCTTGCTTTGGCCTTGCGGTATTTCTTGATATGGCAAGACTCGTGCTAACGCAGATGGAGAAGCGGTTCAATGGTACGCTCATACGATTGACAGCTGTGACTCATCATGCATGAGGTTTTTTTCCAATCTACGGGCGCGTTCTTGAATGTTGAACTTTTAAAGATTGTCCTCAAGTTGATCCCCAAATAGGTTAGTACCGGTCAGGAGATAAGTACCGGCTTAGCTATATATTAGCCTTCGCGTACATAAATGTAACTTGTGTGTGGTGCCGCGCGACGTCTCTTTTGAATATTCATTTAATTAATAGTAAAAATCCGCATTCATGAAATGGTCGACACGGCGACCTTAAGATAATCTCGCTAGTATCACTTCCTATTGGCTAAGTGCAACGCTAATGGATGAGAACATCATTGTAACATCATAGCCGTTTATACATTGATAAATAGGGGGATCGCACAATGACGGCCAATACTATTATTATGGAGGTTACTAATGAGTGATTCGATTTTGGACACCACTTCTGTGACTGTTGAGTACGAGCTTGGGCCACCCTGACACGCGAGCAGATTAGATTAGAGTTACCATAGCGTATCCCCATGTAGACGCACGCGGTGTCATCGCGTGCTAGCCAGACAACGCACTCCTCGACGCGCCTCCGAGCCTCGCCAGACCCTCAGCTACCAAGGTAGGCCTAATTGTCTACTCTAATGTTTATGAAATTTTACCTCATTCGCGTAAACGGTAAAGCTCTTGGAAGGACAAAGATCAAAATTTAAAATTGTTAAGTAAAGCAAGATTGACATTGCACACGGGTTCGGTAAAAGATCGACTGAAGTTAGCTGAGGTATAGTATGTATGGTATCAAGTTGCTAGTATAATAGGAAATAGCGATGTCCGTTGACGCATCCCAACCACATTTTAGACGTTCACATTGATGGGGCTGCACCCGACGGCAACGAGACCATCTTTAAATTTTAAAATTAGCTTGTGGTAGTCGCACAAAAAGTGCAGAATAAACTCACTGAAGTTGTTCTTGGAGCAGCAGACGGGCTGCGAGGAGCTAGATGGCCGATAAGTGATGAACACATGTCGCATAAAATAAACTGGGTTACACACCAGGAGTTTCCAGCAATAGCGAGCGCGCTGATGGGGTTGCAAACCAAGCCAACTTGCGCAGTGAGGTCTTCGATACCGATGGGTAAAATCCCGGCGAGGGTTTGGATAGAGTGGTCGTTGGCGCTGTGAACGGAGTTGCAGCACTGGACGGGGCCTGTGTTGCAGCTCTTGTCAATGTCCGAGTTGTGACCGCCCCTAGGGAGGAGGCCCGTAGGGACGTGGATCTCAGTTGCAGGGAGCGCAACGGCGACGATGGTGACGGATGCGACAAAGATGGCAAATTTGGCGAACATTGTGGACTGAGGAAGTAAAGTAAGAGGGCGAGTGTGTGTGTGTTTTAGAGAATTTGAAGGTCTGAAGAGCTCGAGTGAATGTCTATGAGGACTGAGGATAATTGAATGCGCTCCCTAGCCTTTTATATTGACTGAACATGCCGCATTTCTTGATATGGCAACTTGAAGGTGCTTAATTAGATCCTCCAAGAATAATCATGCCTACATTGATTTTTTTTCCATTCTTCAATCTCGTTCTTGCATGTTGAGTAATATGATTGTCGGATTTAACCCAAAAAAGCCTAGTCAACCCGGCTTTTACTGGTGCGCCTGTCCCTGCCTGTCCTGGCTAAGCGCTGTATGCCGCTACATTTTATATTCAAAATGAACGCATAATATTTTTGCTTTTTTTCTGGACAAATACTTGCAGCCAATGTGAATTAATTTAAGATTAGGTACTAGCCTGCAAGTGCCAAGAATTGTCCGCCCGCGGGCTTGAAGCCCGTAAGACAATACATCTGATTGAAAAACGCCTAATTTTCTACGAAGCGCCGATTGTGGAGCCACCAGATCAGGGGTTGAATTAGACTGAAGTTCAACCGTAATGACTTTTTATACTTGGTCTATTAAGTATGGCTGTCAAATCGAATAAAAATTCAAGTCGGGATTTGGGTATCTACTACGACATTGACTCTATCCTGTAGGATATTATATATAGAGCTTGTAGTTATTAAAACTAAATTGTTCATTCACACACACACCATACCCCTAGACATTAACATTGATAGGAGTGCATCCAACGACAACGAGACCATCTGTGAAAATGGATGTAAGTACAAGGTCGAGCATGAAGTGGCATAATCGACTTACTGAAGTTGTTGTCGGAGCAGCATACGGGTTGGGTGGAGCTAATAGAATATCACTCATGAGCAAGTGCCGATAAAATTAAAGGGAAATACGAACCAGGAGTTACCGACAATTGCAGCAACACTAATTGGGTTGCAAACGAGACCAATTTGTGCGGTGACATCTTGGAGGCCAATAGGAAGAAGTCCAGCGAGGGTTTGAATGGCATCGTCGTTGGCGCTGTGGACGGAGTTGCAGCATTGAACGGGACCAGTGTTGCAGCTTTTGCTGATGTCAGAGCTACCAGCAGGGAGTGCGGCGGCAAAGACGGCGACGGAGGCAATAAAAATGGTCAACTTGGCGAACATTGTGGACAAGAAAATGCGTAGTAGATATAGAACGAGAGTGTTTTTTAGAGAGTGCGTGTGACTTCTAAGGATTAGATGACTGTGAGGACTGAGGAGGTTTCTGTGAGATACGCCAACCTTTTTTGTAGGTGAAATTTCTTGACCGGTCGAATGTCGCTTAACTGACGCTAATATATTTGGAGAAAGCAGTCGACCTTGCATTCAAATGACACTTAATCGTGTAATTCTTGTTTTTTCAATCCTTAGTCCCGCTCTTGAATAATGAGCAGCCACGAGTATATAGTTAGCCTCTGAAAGGTTAGTCAATTAGCAATAAATGCGAATTTGTGACATGAAGATGAATGGACCTTTCATTTTATCCTTGTTACGAGTAAGCACGCCGGTAATCGCTGGGAATATTCTCATCTTTAATCAATGGTGAATCTTCATCGTGATGATTTGATTTAAGCAGTTCTAAGGTTCTCAGTATTCAAGAGCATACAAAAAATACTCAATATGATTTAACCCTGGATAATATCGCTTGTTTAGTACGGAAACATGTATCCTACAATTCCCTCATCACCGTAACCTAATTGTTGGCAGGCCCGATCTCGCTCTGGAGCAGACATTGTGTAGAAGTGATTTGTAATGTGGCCCAAAAACATCCGGTACAAGGGCAACCCACCATAGCTCGCATCTGGGTATATATACCCTACAATGCCTTCGTTGACATATGCCAAGTGATTGGCAGCATTATCCCGCTCAGCAGCATCCGCAGTGTAGAAGTGGTTAAACCCGACGGCACTGTATAGGCGGTAAAGCGGAACCGTACCGAGCTCGGGGCGGGGAAATAAAAATCCGGCAACACCCTCTTCGTTGTATGATCCCATGCCGGCTGTATGGCGCTTCATCTCCGCGGCATTAGTGGTAAAGAAATGGTCCGTGGCGAAAGGGTGGAATGCGCGTAGGAGGGGGACTAGTCTTCGTGGATCGCCACAACGTGGCGGAATCCCCATGTGAAGCTTCAAGTAACGATGTAAATCGTTGCGTGACGAAATGTGCAACGGAGAGTATTACTTGCCTCCTCTTCAGGTTCCTCTTTCGGTGGAGGAACGATGGACACGGTGATCGTGTTCTCTGTTTCAACTGTCCGAGGGTATCGAGGACGGCGGGGTGGGTGTGACTTTACAGCTATGGCCTTTGTTGCTCGTCGTTCCTCTACTTAATATCCTATCAGGGAATGAAAAGTCAAATTTCAGTACGACTGACCAGAATTCTAGAGGTATATCAGAACCATTAGAGGAAACAAGGGAATAAGAACATACAACAAGCTTTGAGGTATGTAAATAGATATCTTTTTGACAGGATATTTGATAATCACTAATTGCGTCTCTCACATCGTCGACAATCCCTGTGATGAACGTTTTCTCATCAATGGCGCCAAAGAAACTCTTCCAATCTGCATTCTTCTGAATAGTTTCAATATCTGTGGCGATTGCCTGAAATTTACTGCAAAGTTGCAAGAGCATTACTAGTGTATTTCAGGCTAAAATTAGGCAGGCGTACGCTTGAAGCTCCACTCGTCTCTTGACTTCCTTTTCATCCAGTTTGTCGGTTGTGCTCATAAAATCCGCATTCAAGTCTTCCATTCGTTTAATCAAACTTGTGACATCGCGTTGATTCGCGATCCAAGTCTTGTTCCCCATCAGCCTCTATTGATTCCATGCCTTTGTCGCAGACGTACTGCATGGTTATCAATTAAAAATAGTAAGCCGCCCGCCACGCTTTTTAACGGAGTAAACACATCCGTTGTTTCTTTCAAGCCTCGAAGGCCAAATGAGGCTGCAGTGCGTATAGCTGAGAGGCTCCCTGATGATTGTGGTGCTTCAGACTTCGGCGATAACGATTCAGCAGAGCTTGTCGATTCCTTGGTAGGAACTGATAGCCCGGTGTTTAGGCCAGTCGTAGAGGTTGAATTTAAAGGTAAATTTTTCTCCTTTGATTGGTTGCGGCTCAGTTTCTTGAAGAAAGACATCTACAAGATTGAAAAAGAACTAGACAGCAGCTAGTAGTGGTTATAAAAGATTCCCTGACTCAGTGACTCAGACTGCGAGATTCAAGGCCATCGCAATGCAACCAGATGACAAGCCTGGGAGTGTTACAGGTAAACCGGTAACTAATTAGTAATCATCGATCGATCAAAGGGGGCGGGCGGACTTAAGAAAATTCGTGATTTTTTTTGAGTAATCAAAATACTCCAGATTAGTATCTGAAGGGATAAAAAACTTGGTATGACTGGTTTATTTTAAGAGTACTAGTGGGTACAATAAATAAACAGTTATACAGACACCCGACATAGGCAATGCCTCATAGGGTGATACCGGAATATCATCATCATCATCATCATCAAACAGTTATACAACTCTCTTTACATACGACTAGAAGAAAAGCTCTGGCATACAATTCAATCCAAGAAGGACCCGTTCAAGTGCAACAAATTTTATAGTTAGTCAAGCCGTTACATGAAGCAATTGTCTGTTGACATGCTGGCTGGGCAAAAACACGGGAAGCACATAATCAGCAATTCCCGCATCAACCCAGCGAGAAATAGCAATCAAATCATTATGGTCGTTCGCGTTGGTTGTATAGAAAGGACTTTCAGCGGGTTGATTCCAAGCTCCGAAAAGCGGGACACTTCCACAGACCTGGCTTGGGTACACATACGTCAAGATAGAGTCTAGCGTGATGCTGGGGACTGATTGCGGGTTGTTATCTGTAGACTTTGACACTAACCAGTCATGAGTGGCTGCATTAGATAAAAAGTAGAGGGGGGTTGCGAAATTCTGAGGAGTATTCCATGCCAGGAAGACGTCGCCCTGGTAATTCCATCCTCCGTTTTCCAAAATTATTCCATCAGTAAACGCTAGCCATGGCATAATCTCCGCCTGTAGGATTGAACGCTTGAATGTATGTAACGACGAGGGAAGGATCGGCACATATATCCGCTGAGCGATCCTGGGTTTGTAAAATCAAAAATAGTCTGGCAAGTCGAGAGTTTGCATATCTCCAAGGCAGACGTACTGTCGGCTGCTGCAGCAATGGCACTGGTGATGAATGCACTGCACTAGATAGACAGTGTCATCAATCCAAACATAATGTTCTTAATTTTGACGACCAATGGGTTGAAGGTAGAATGCTAAAACACTGAAGAACAAAGAGGAGAGACTAGCCCTTTTATCCACGTCGTACATCCGAGTATCCGAGGTTCAATGATACCTTACTCTGCTGAACCAAGCAGTCCCTCTCAAAGTGCCTATGTTCTGCCCCCATTCCGGGCAAAATTTGCGGACAACAGTCTTGTTCAAAAATACCATGCACATGTACTTGAGGTATCCGATGGTCAAAGGCCGACTTACATATTAAAAATAAACCAGAGACATGAAGGATGCATGGGGTGGATGCATGCATTGGCGCTTACAAAACTGAATCAATGTCATGTGGCCTCCTGGCTCGAGAAAGTGGAACTCGAACTAGTGGATTTATCCGAAGCGTTGATTCATCAGTCACTCAGATATGATGAAGGCTATCCAGAAGGTTCCATAGTCATCCGACAATTGGTCCATAGTGTAAAACATCCCTATACGTATGCGTTAAGACAGGCGGTATTGCTGGTAAACGGCTGATGAGAATTTGAAGGCGCTGAATCTGGATCCCAGTTCGTTGTTTCCTGCCATTCCAAGATGCCTCTTTACGCGCCGTGGAACCAATCTGTGATAGCTACGAGCTAGGCGCTGTGTTCGCACAGGGAAAAAGGTACTGCATTCGAGCATCCATAATACGGGGCGCTTTGTCTTCTTTTAAAAGAAATACCTAGGTTGCTTTCAGTATTGATTCCCAGGAACTATGTTCCTTGAAGATGTCAATGGTAATTATCAAGTGAGTGAGAAAAAGGTATTGACCGCGGTCTTCCCCGCAAGTCAAACTCAGGTTTATTAACGTGGAGATTCGAGCCTCGACTCAGGCATAATAGACGCCAATGTGTCGTTGATATTAGAATGCTTGTGAAAGGGATTGGGATTGACAGTTGACAGGATGATAATGTCCATATATATTAGACCAGAAGTAAACGTATAACTATTATAGAGGCGCACCACGGAGATTTGAGAATCCTCACCAGCGAAAGAGTGATAGATGTCAACAAGAAGAAATCAAGGTGCTAACACCAGGTCATAGAAACACACCCAGCATGTGCCGGTCACCGCCACCGAGTAAACATGACCCAGCACTTAGCCCCCAGCAGCATTCAACCCAACCCACCCATCTCCATGCCTCCTTCCAATATAGCGTACTATATAGTACAACGACCAGGCCAGACCCACAAGTCAAACCATGTGGGCTCGATATTGTTCTCTTAGTCAGTAGCGCGCATCTCGTTTCGGTGTGAACAGAGAAACACACATGGAATGATTCTAATCTCGAGAAGTGAATATAAGTGCTTATGAGTGCAGCAGGTTGACTTACTTCTGCCATATTGTAGATCTACGATCGTGGTGCATCAAGATTAGTTACATGAATCTGGATGCATAAGTTGGAAGAGTCCTCGACAGTGATACATTGACGCGGAGGTTTCGAGCCTCGAATTCACATAAAATGGGCCGTTGATATTGGAACATTTTTTGAGAGCCATTTGGATTGATAGTTGGCAGGAGTCCATGATAGTCTCCAAAGACGTTAGGCCAGTAGCAAACGTCTAATTATTACAGAGGGCACCACGGAGATTTGAGAATCCTCAAGTTGGAAGGCAACAAGAAAACAAGGCGCTAGGGTAGCAAATATATATAAATACGCCGAGCACGTGACCAGCGCTTTGCGATGTCATTGTCAACGATTCTCATTGCTCAAGTGCTCAACCCACCTCCAATATGCTGCACAGCACTACAACCTGCAAGTTAAACCACTTAAACTCGATTCTAGCGGCTGAGGAGCTGAGGTGTGCCATGACCAAGGTGTAGTTGAAGGGTGTGTAAAATGTCAACATATGCGCATATACACACCCCGAAACAAAAACAAAGAACCTTCAGAAGGGGGAGCACTGAGCAGGCGAGATGAGTTATATGGGGGAATGAGAGAGGGTTAAGGGAGATGCGTAGTGCAGTGAAGGGTACTTCGCTCTCTTCTATAATTAAATCAAGATATTTTTCCTACTTTCTTGCGAACACGAGATGGGCGCGACGCGCGGCTTGTTTGAGCCTGCGATGTTGCAAGTGACTGTGCCGAAACCTGTGGACGCCTGTAGCAACCTCTGCGGAACCTCCCAACTTACCTCCTGGACAACAACACTAGCAGCAGCAGAGGATTCATAGCGATGATGGAATGCCATTAGCCATCCGTACGCTCCATGCATTGGTCATCCAGTGTTCATTTCTAATCCCATCCAAGCTGCCTTGTCCTGACGGAAAGAAGGAACACCGTATGTCTGAGTAATAGGCTGGCGGGCCAGCCATTGGAAGTCGGTAAAATGCAAAATTCAACTAATGGGGCTTCCCCACAGACTATTTTGGTATACGGGGCTCCACCAATTAAGCGGATTATTTATGACTGGCAATTGACTGAGTCGGACATCTGTATCTTGACAAGATTCGCTGTACCTGTGGTTATAACCATTCGTGAGGGAACCTTCTAGCGGTGAGAATCACTTTGCCCAGCCTTCAAACTTCCCCATATACAGCTAGCTGTGGAGGGTACCTAGTCGGCTGAGACGATTTCAACATTCCCAAAGTTAGTGTTTTCTTCTTGAAAATTGGTTATTATTGGAAATGTTATTAAATCCACTGACACGGCTTGATCAAGTGATCGCCTGATTATTTATCATGGGAACGATGACATACTGGCCAAATTTATATATCTGTCCTCGATTGACAAGGTACAAACGATGCAATGCATATTCCATGTATAAGTGCTCATCGTGGGTGAGCACGGGCCTCAGCAGTGCAATATTTTCAACTCACGGATTACAGAACTTCAAAAATTTTCTGTTAAAAGTGTGTCGACTCGGAGTCAAAAATAACTTTTTTAGGTGCACGCGAGCTCCTCAGGTGACGTCGCTCTTTCTCCATAATTCCCCCTTAGCAGCTGATGTGTATTCTCGACACTTAATCCAGGTCATATTAATGAGCACAACTCAGGCGCAGCCAGAAAATCGGGCGTCATAAACCGAAGTTCATCCGAGCAAGTCCCTCAATGACTTTTCATGGAAAATATATCCCAAGCACAGTTGTTTAAATATTCATGATTATGGCGCTTGGAATCAAGCCTCAAAATGCTTCTTTCAAGATTCTATGCTCCTGTGCTTGTTTCGGCCTCTGTAGCTCTAGCTGCAAGCTCCAGCGTGCCGAAAGGTTTTGTCACTACAAAAGGTAGCGCTTTTGAATTGGACGGGAAACCTTTTGTTCGTATCATTTTTAGCTTCCTTCTTCCTTCTCATTAATTCATTAATCCAGGCTTTTGTTGGGGCAAATTCTTATGTGAGTAACTAGTTCATCGGCGCCGTTCCATCTAAATCATCACCTCAATAGTGGCTGCCTCTTCTGACTACAGCCGACGATGTTGCCGCCACTTTCCAGCAGATGCAAGAAGCCGGTATTAAGGTTGTTAGAACCTGGGTAAATACAAGTTACGCTTATTATGAAGACATCTTACGGAGAAATCTGCCAGGCCTTCAATGCTATCAATGGATCCGAACTGGCTGGGGCACAGCAATCGGGTCTAACGTATTATCAGGTAGGTCTCGTGAAACAATCACTAAAATCTTATCTCACTACGATAGGTTTGGAACTCAAGTAATTGGGTCCTGAATGAGGGCCCACAAGGACTGGAACGTCTGGATAATGTAGTCAATATGGCCGGCAAATTTGGTATCAAACTCATATTGACATTCACAAATAACTGGTAAGCAAAGATTTCTTGACGTCTCAAGGTTCATGTTCTCATGACTACTGCCAGGGTTGGGTATGGCGTAGGTTTTCAATCGCATCTACTTTTCAAGGTGTAACTTAAGGCGTGTAGGGGATGGAGCTTTACATCAATTGGATCGCTGGAGCCAATAACACGCATGATGTGTTCTACACGGATAAGAGAATCATCGCTTCCTATCGTAAGCTACCTTCGTTCATCGTACTGAAGCTTGTCTAATGTTTAACAGAAAAATACGCCAAAACAATTGTCGAGAGGTATAAGTCCTCACCAAATATCTTTGCTTGGGAGCTGGTCAATGAAGCACGATGCCTCGGAGACCTTCCTAGCGGACCGGCTTGTGTGCCAGGTACTAATCTCCTGAATAAGTGGTACAAGCAACAATCGGACTTTGTCCGGAGTCTGTGAGTGTAGTCTTCAACTTGTGTCGAGATTTCCTACTTACAACGGCCCATAAGGGATGCTCACCATATGATTACAACTGGCGGCGAGGGACAATTCTATTTCAAAAATCAAACAACATTCTTTGTCGATAGCGTGCCCTCCACCGATTATAACTTCAATGGACAAGGTGAGATCCATCGGTCGTCGACTAAGTTTTATCTCAAAATTTCTCCAAACAGCTGGGGAGGATTTCGCCTTGGATTTGCAATTAGATAACATTGATTTTGGAGTCTACGTGAGCAATCTCTTATTGTTATTGGGACCATTCAATTTAAGACTCGATTCCGAAATAGCATTTGTATCCTCAAACATGGTAAGCTCTCTTCTTATAAAATATTAGACTTGATCTCATGATATTCAAGGTATCCTTCACTGGTTTGTCAAAGCTTTAACCCCTCCTTAAAACCAACTTATACTTAAATCTCCCTAGGACTTTCCAGGATCGAACTTCACGGCCTTGGAGTGGGGCGCTCAATGGATATCGCTGCATGCTGAAGGTATGGGGCTTCGTTTCTCATCTACTCAAGAGACTCAACTCTTTCTGTAGCGGCACAAAAAGCAGGAAAACCGGTTGTGTTGGAAGAATTCGGTCTCACAGGCCAGTGTACGTTGCGAGAATCTGGTCTAGGGATACCCTTGACGTGATTTCATTTTCAGTAAACCAAACACAAGGTTACCCATACTGGGTCAATGTAGCCCTTGAAACCAATCATGCGTAAGTAATCTATTCCTTCCTGTTGAGAGTACCTGCTAATACAAGTGACTCACAGCGGGTAAGGTCAATTTTACTCATAAAACTATTTCATGTAACGGGTTTCAGAATTATGCCATGGCAATTTGGCATGCTAGGATTAACTGAGGATAATGGAAATCGACCCATCAAATATGCGGATGCCCTGATAAACGGTGTATGTTTATTCGACTTCTCGTCATATGTGTGCAAATCTCATTGCCGGACAGGCTTCTCCCAACGACGGCTTTGCAATCTACAAAAATGAAAGCCTCGTCTGGAGTGTATTTACGTCAGTATTATTTATTTATTACTGTCTGCCATTGCCTGATTTTAAATTCAAACTTCTAATTTTATTAGAAACGCCGCAACTATACAAGAATCACGCTCTAACTAATGAACCTGTTTCGTCGTGCATGGCTATCGTGACTCCTTAGCATATTCGAGGGCTATTAGTGTATTACTCTTGACACTTTCAATCTTCCCATTAAGTTTTTGTATTAGCCTATTACTCAGACCGTCAAATTTTCATCATGTCCAGCTTTGTCAAGTCATGCGACGAACTTGCCTTTAAATCCTGGCTCGGACCGTCCAAGCGGATAGAACTCCGTCCGTCTGACTAATCTTAATGGCTCGTGACTCGAGTCTCGGAGTAACGGCGCGTTGAACCGGACCAGACACCACTGTCATGAGGCCTTTTGACCGCACCCACCTCTATATTCTGTGCAGCTTCAGCGGCTCGACGAAATCTTAAGTGTCAATTGACACCTGGCTCACTCTCACGCGCGTGGATTTCTCTTGCTGGCAACAACATTATTCTTCGCTTCTCCCGGTGACTTTGATGTTAAAGACTTTCTCTATAGAAATCATGAAAAGGGAGGGGAGGGCTTCTATGCTACTCGATAGGGATGTCGGAAGAAACAAATACTGTGTATAACAAGGCCACCTGAGGAAACACGAAAGAGAAGCGGCTTGAGACAGAGGTCACAGTTCTCTCGTTCATCTAATGCGTCATTTTCTGCTGCTCTGTATTGGAGAATTCTTCGCAGCCGTGTTTTCTGGTAGTCTTCTTATCGTTTCGAGCATAAACCGCTTTCTAATTCTGAAGATTTATTGACACCTTTACAACATGACTGCTGCATAAATTGTCTTTGACGAAAAAACTGGATCTTCTCCCGTTGCTTGTCATGATTCGCTTTTTGACTCTCGTGATTGTATTATCTCTCATCTCTTTCAACTCTTATGCACTTTCTTCAGGTGTAGTTGACTCAACTGACATCCCCCTGGTGTAGTGGTATGCTTAACTTATTAACTTTTTCGCTTGTTCGCTTAAATTGCCCCCCATATGATACAGTCGATCTCACTCTAATCGTTCGCAGCATTTGGCCAAAATGGAACATTCCGACAAAGTTCAAGTACTCAACTATTCAATCCAACAACACCACGCCTCCATTCTTTCAACTATTTCATCCCGACTTCCTCGCCGTTCTCAGACCCAATGCATTTATTAGAAGTATAGCCAAAAATACAACATTCGCTGCGGGTTTTGCTTTCGAGGCTCCCATCTTCAATCCCCACAAACGAACTATTCTTCGCGAGTAGTCTTTTTTTAACCACAGCAATCAGATAAGCAAAATTAGTATGTCAGTTGTCGAACGTGCTTTGGCGGCAAATGTTGCCGACATCAACGTTCCGTTCGAGACAGTGAGCAGCTTGATAATTGTTTGCACTCCACACTGACCCCCAATATCATGATAGGTCTCTCTTCCCGAAACAGTTCAGAGTACTAACGGAGGAACTGGGCCCTTCAAAGGATCTCTTCTCCTCGCAACGCGTGGCCGTGGAAACCTGCCTTCTGCACTTGTTCTCCTAATGCTCCCAATAACGCCACTGTGCTGCTTGACAACTTCTTTGGTCGCCAATATAACTCGATGAACGACGTTAAAATTCACCCTAGCGGAAACGTCTTCTTCACTGACGATAAGTAAGCAATTTTTAACATTCTTATCCCACACATACCTGAGTTATATCACAGTTTTGGTTTCACAGAAGATCAGAGACCACCCCCCTTATTGCCAAATCAGGTTTACATGTTCGATCCACAGACTGGGCTTTTCAAAATGGTAGCCGATAACCTTGTAATTCCAAACGGGATAGCTCTCAACGCGGGGGGAACTGTTGCTTACATAGGTGATTCAGGTGTCAATCAGACACTTCCCTCTTCTGTGTACGTTTCCTGAGATCTCTGCTACTTGGCCACCCTGTACTGATTTCAAGTTTCAGATACGCATATGACGTTGATCCAGAAAGTTTCATGTTGAATAGTTTACGCGTATTTTGTTATATAGATGCTGGAATCCCGATGGGATTCAAGTTGATACCGATGGCGTGCAGGTCAGTAGCGTGCAATTTGTTATAAGTAAACGAACTCTAAAAGATACAACTATAGATATTTAAGAAGAACGGGATTTTTCTTGGGAAAGTATATCTGGGATCAAATGTCGCCAGTATGGCTTTCGCTCTTCCTTGCACAAATCGCAGCTAAGAGCGCTCTTGTATCTTCTTAAAGGTGTCATTCTCGAATAGAATATATCTGCTGTAGGTGCGAGACTAGGCGGTATAAGACTTGCTCAAGGTCAACGTTTTCAAAAAAAAAAGAATTACATCAGGACTAACAAACGTTCATAAGGAAGAGATAGATGCTTGAGGGATGCCGACAGTCTCTTGATATTTTACTGAGGAGCACGGTACTACATATTGGCATTCATAAATACCTGGTAAGCAAAGTTTTTCTGGGGATATAAAGACGCTTATCGTCTGTTCTGCATCATAGACGATAAATCTGGGAATTGTACTGGTAGTTAATCCTACTTATGTAACGTATCAGGGTCTATGTAGTCTTCTCTTTGGGCCAACGTTGGTCTCACGTTGACCATTGAATTTCCAACCGGTGGACAGTACGCTATCGATAAACAACGTTGTTTCGTTTGTAGTTTGCGTTGACAGTTGTATAGACAGCATCTTTTTGGGGCTGTCATAAGGGTCCAAGAAATTATTTGCCTGATTCAAGATTTGTATATCGGATCAGAGTGTCCGAATTGATACTAAAGCCGCCGCCAGCCATGTATGCATTTAGTACACAGCATCGGCACTGCCACTGTATCATTCCAGAGATTTTGCCCTTGCGTCTTGAGAGTAAGTATTGCGCCGTAGGTTATAATTAGCCTCAGTTGCATGGCTGTTTCACCAAAGTTACAAGAATGCGTCAAGCTCTCAGCAGATAAATGGAAGAGTGATCTTCGAGAACTGTTCCTACATGCCAAGGATCGATTCCCAGATGTTGTATGGGAGATGCACGAGGACAAAGACGATGAGAAGATGGCGGAGAACGTGTGGGGACACAAAGGTATGATTTTAATCTTCGTCGCCCCAGATTACACGTGCTCACATTTCTGCTTGTCATTTGTAAGCCATTGTCTACGCTCGTGCTCCTGCCAGCTTTCAGAATCGCTATTTCTCCATCACCCCTCTGAATAAATCATCCGTAGATGATAACGATTCCGACTCTTTTCTTTCGCTTGAAAATACAAGCCTTGAGCTTGCTTCCACACCTCCGTCCGTCCTGTCCTCACTGTCATCTCATATTTCTTCCACATCAACACGCCCTGCGCCTCTTTTACGACTGAAGTCTGCAATAAATTCGACACTTTTTGTTAGTCAAGTTGAACACTTATACACAGGCGAGGGGCTCTCAGATGCTTTCGAATTTCTCTTCGAATCTGGTGATACTCAAGACAATGACTCTCTGAAAGAGAACCCTCAAGATCTACGCATGAGCAAATTGCAGATAGACTTGATCTATATGTGGCGTTCACGTCTCTATTCTGACGTTCGCCTGGTACTTCAAGGCGCAGACGAAATGGCCGCCGTATTCACTTGTCAAAAATTCATTCTAGTTTCACGTTCTCCATACTTTCGGGCAACAATTTCACACAACATACCCAGTCTAAGTAACACTTATTCTGAAAATGACTTGCAACTTGTGTCACTTCCTGCTCCCCCATTTACGCCAGCCGCGTTGCATTTCTGCCTTGGTTTTATTTATGCTGGAACTCTTGATTTTTCTAAACGAACTTTTGATCTTTCCACAGCCCTAGCAATCCTCCAATCAGCACAATACCTCGACATACCTACTCTGAGCGAAGAGGTTAGAATCAGAATCGTTGAAGAAATGATGCATGGATTTTTTTATGCATTCAAACCTTTCAACGAATACGAAGCCATCACACAAGGGAAATGGGGGACTTTTGGATGCAAATGCCCTACGTGCATGCGGAGAGCCCCTCGTGTTCTCGAATTCTCGCTACAGCTCGATGTTCAAGACCGCGCGCTTGAACTTGGTGGCCGCCGTGCTCTAGTCGGAATGTTTGGGGAGGGCTGGTGCACATCAGAGTTCGCGAATCTTTCCGCTAAAGTGATATACTCCTTAGTTAAAGGAGTCGGAGCTCGTACTAAGCCCATGAACGTCCTTCCACTTTTATTTGCTGCTGAAGCGGGACTGGCGAAGCTCGAAAAAAGTGAGGATTTTCAGTTTGAAATGGTGAAAGATGCTCTGTTATCCTGTAGAACGAAGATAGGAGAAGTTCTAGTTGAACACGTGGAAGAATGTTTTAAACAGAAAGAGTGGCAAGAACTTGTCGACGACAATGGTGCTAATCCCAAAAATACGGAGAAAATGGACTGGGTCGTGTCTGCTTTGACTCATTCACTCAAAAGAAACCCAAGCGTTGCAAAATTTTATCAGGTCAGGACTATTCCGACTAAAACACTACCAACACTACCAATGCTAAGCAGAAATAGACTCTTATTTTATCAATTCTGGGCCGCCCCGATACGAATGATACTACTGGGCAACTCCTCCTCGCCCCAGAGTCAATATTCCGTCATAGATTCGAGCGACTGCAATTGGACATAGTTGCGATTATTCGCTCACGGTGGATGGACATTCGTTCAGCGGAAGGCTTTGATGAACTAGAAGTTTCAATTTTGAAAGAGCTCAGTGATTGTGAGCCTTTCATCAACAACATGCTCACCGAAACCTGACACTTGATCTCAGTAATCGAAGTGCCCATAACAGATCTACTCAATCCTGTTGAATCTCGCTTTCCTTGGCGTTGGGATGGAAAGTTACGTTCGACGGATCCGCAGAATCAATCTGGTGTACGGTCCAAAATCAACGCTAACAGTACAAATCGCACTACCACAGCGATCTCCTGCTCGAGTATTCGCACCACCTCAACGGTACCTTGCTCGAGTCGCACCACCACAACGGACCCCCGCTCGAGCATCCGCACCACTACCACCACCACAACGGTTCCCGGTTCGAATATTCGTTCTACCGCATCGGCCCTCCGCCCGAGCACTCGCACCACCACAACGGTCCCTCGCTCGAGTGTTCGCACCACTGCAACTGTTGCCCGCACGGCTACTAGTATTCGTGGTGGCGCTCGGCTCAAGGGCGATAAAAACTCGCCCCGATCCCGTAGTATACGAACAAAGAAACCAGACTCTTCACAGTTGGCGCCCGATAACACACCAAACTTGGGGGAAAGTAGCGAAGGACATACCATTTCTGATTCATACTCTGGCACTTTGGAGATGCAAGAGCGTCCTGGGTTCGGTCCCCTAATATTTCTACTTTGTCAAAGACAAGATTCTACCGGTTTGCCTTTGGTAGACAGCGAGATTTTGGGTGACAATCACAATGAATCGTAGTTATACAACAAGAAACAGAAGAAACAAAATTCACGTACCTGAACTCTAGGTTTATCTTACAGCATACACAATATGAATCATTTGGCTTCTTTGTTTTGAACTTGTAATTGTAAAGACTCTACATAGGGTGGGAGTGGTAGTGGTACCCGGCCAAAAAAGGAGCAAGAGCTCAAGTAGAATATGCAGAGTGAAATCATTGTGGAAGGTAGAGCCTTGAAGATTCAGCATAATCTCTTCATAATTTAAATTATAATTTAAATTATACAAAAAACAATAAATTAAGTAAACAAAAAACAATAAATTATACAAAAAACAATAAATTATACAAAAAACAATAAATTATATTCTTCAACAAATAAAAGCCTTAAACTCTCCAAGTACCCTTCCTCCTCGCAAGGTAAATTGCCCCAATGAAGTAGATCGCGGTTGCTATATGAACGCACGACTTTGTAGTATATTAGATTAGTTACAAACAAAGATGCAGGACATACGGCAAAAAAGACAATTGTTCTTGTCCAATGAAACGTGGAAGTCAGAAGGGCTCCTTGTATGGGAGCAGAAGCAAGTATGAATGGACTGAAAATGGCAATGGCAACACCGAGTCTAGCCCTATCGATAAATTGAGACTTTGTGTTTGTATAGAAGAAATTTCAACCCTACCCGACTTCGTGTGCTTGTCCGGATAGTGATGTTGGGATGGACATCGCCAATGAGAACGCTAAATAAAATAAATTATTGTTAGAGAGCATAGCATATAGGTGTCGTACCTGCACCGATGCATATACCATACAACACACAAACGGCAATGAGAGCACTTGTACCGTTCCTAGAGATAAAGCGTTAATCGTAGACTTCCGTCTCCATAAATAACGACCTACACCGCTAACATTGACCACGCCACGCACCCGCCAATGAAACAAGCGCCAGTGATTGTATTCCAGATGCCAATTTTCTCAGCGAGGTAACTGCCAACCACTCGAGCGGGAACGCCAAGGCCGTTTAGGATTGCCACCTTTATTATATTAGCACATAGAAGGTGATAAAGTAGCTAGCCCTACTGTGTAAAATGCCAAAGTGGGATCGATACCTTTTTCAATCGCAAACAATTGCATGAATAAAACTAGGATATTAAATGACATTTGATTGAAGCTACTTCAAAGCAATGTTACATACCTGGAAAGTACCCCCCAAGGAGCGCCATGGAAGATCTAGAAAATATGAGAAAGAGGTGCTACAAGAGAGTAAGACACTCACCCGACCAAGTAACAAACATAGGCTGGATCTTTGAAAAACGAGAGCACGTCCGGCACAGGAGCTTTTTCACGCTTGATCACTCGTATAAGGCAGTTTCCAACAATTAGGCACGCAATGACGAGATAGCCCGTGGCTTGAACGGTTGCGGCAAAACCGAGCTGAGGTAGAAGATTACTAACAATAAACCTTTAGAAAGTTTACACGTATAGATGAGTTAGAAAATCTCACTTAAACACTGAAAATCGTGAGTGTTGATTAATGATGGAAACAAGAACGGCATACTGATAGGAAAAACTAGTGCTCCAAAAGAGCTTCCTGATAGCGCTGTCCCAATCGCGAACAAACGCCAGGGTCTATTGGCAAAATGTACGCTGACTATAGCCGTAGCAGGGGCAAATAAAAGACCAACTCCAAGGCCCATTCCTAAACCTTGGCAGAGAATCATCTGTATATTATTTACCTGTTTAGTCAAAAAATAACTAAAGTAGTTGAATTACTTTCCTGATAGAATTGGCCTTGTTGCGTTGAAGATAACATAAATAACCTAGAATAAATGTGAATACTTTCAGAGGAAGGCGAGTGGCAAAGAACTCACATAACGGAAAAAAGCACAGAGCCTGTCGTGAATAGAATTCGTGCGTGACCAGCGTCAAAAATCTTGCCAGAGAGAACACCCATGGTAAATGGTAGTGCTAACTGCATACTCCCCAACCAACTGCGCGTCAAAAAATTAAGAAATATAAAAATACAGAATAAAAACGGCGTACGAAATTGTACTTGGTGTATGATTGGTCAAATAGATTCTAGTGTAAAAATCTGAAATACTCCTGGTCAAGTTCGAGTTTGGAAGTCGTGTCAGATTGAGACTAACCTTGATAGACTCCAAACGAATATAGATAACTGCACAAGATGAAGGAAATGAGATTCGTACAATAGTATTCCATCAACGAGACTTACCCGAGTGAAGCAAAAAGAATGAACCAGCTGCAAGTGTGACAACATGAAACGAGGAACTTCATGTTGAGAATGTAACGCACGAGCCAGCCACAGTCATCCAAGCATCTAGAGCACCTGTAATAGGCTCATCCTTCGTGACATCCACATCTACGTCGACTTTCTCTACATCGATCCTGCTCCCGATCAAGGTAGTGCTGCTTGAATGCCAGTGGGCGCTGTAAGGCGAGTAAGGCGAGAAATTTCCTACTTCAAGGTCCTTGACCATTTAGCCAACAGGTAGGAGAGCGTGTTCAAAAAGAGTCGTAATATGGAGTCGAATTCTGGCAAGATCTGGTGGCCGAGTGTCATCGAGCAGAACCTTTTAAACAAGAGATATGTCTTAATTATAACTTTTAGCGGAGGCACTGTGAGATTTTTGATGCTACATATCATTATTAGTAACTATCCAGCGGAACATAAGTAGGAACAGCCAAGGAACAGCCGTACCATCAGCTAGTTTATATCTGTTTTCGTTCGCGCTCCTCTAGCCTGGCTTACAGAATCAACTCCTTCGACTGATAGCCCAAGTAAGCTTATGCATATCCACGCTTCAGTATCCGCGTGTACACCAAGCTTATGAAAAGGTTTGAAATGGTGGGGCTATTTTGGGTATCTGCCACTAAACATGCACTTGTGGTTCCGGGGCTCTCTGTGGAATAAGCTCGATTCGACATTGAGTTCATCCCCACGCCCATAACTTTGTGACGACCATGCGCTGTTATGGAGCTTCCGGGAATAGATTTCAGAACTTAATAACAAGTGCGAAGCGGATCGATTTGCAAGCGCTAAATCCGAAAGTGGTCGATAACTACTTACCTTATTTTTCTAGGTCAAAAATATCCCAAGTATGATAGATTGCATCATGCATATGAGGATGAGAGACATATCGGAGGCATCTTTAGTTGACAAACGACAGGGGTAGAGGATCGAGGCAAAGACGCCATGAGCGATTGGCTAAGTTAAATTTAAAATTAGAAGGTTACCGTTCATGTCACGGTTGGAATGACAAACCCACAGCGCACGCTCACACTGCCGCAACGCTCATGCGCGCGCACCGCGCCATCTCTCGTTCCACCGCCCTCGTATACCCCGTTTCTACTACAGCCTCTCGAGGCTCTACTTTCCTTTCGTTTCACTTATATTTACCTACAGTTCGATGTCTATTGCCCTATTCCGTTCATTTCTTAGTACTGTTTCATCTATTTACTTACACAGGAATATATTTATCTACGTTACTCCTTTAGTTAGAGTCCCTTGGATAAATAGGACACTTAGAGTACAAGCTCCCTCAGTCGTTTGCCTTACAAACAACTGAGGTATGCTTTTATACCACTTTCATTAACATTTGACTTACTTCGTATTAGTAGTTCATTCTCTTATAGATTTCTACAGTTCAAGGCATAAAATACGAGACAACAAGATTAAGGCAAATGGATGGTTTCGATTAGTCGAAAATGCCTGCGGAAACTTGGTTTCTGGAAGCTACTTTCTAACTCGAGGGGATGGACTGGAAAAAGTGTCAAGTTTCCAGAACTGGGGTTCTTGTATGTTAGGATTTCATCGATAACCTCTTCCTCCTTCATGGACTAGACCTGAATTGAGTGCCGGGAGGGTGTATTTGAGTCATGCTAGAGTTTCGACGTATTTCCCAGCGCCTTGAGGCGGAAACGGGATGATTTGACCACCTTTGAACAGCTGAAGTAAGAAGTGCCTTCCAACAGTTTGAACAATAAATTATATGACAAGCATTGAATGGCCTTGTGGGTGGGTAAAGCCTTGCGTTAACGCAAGTACTGGCGTAGTCATCGTTCTAACTGTAGTAAATTTCGGCGGATATGAATTCGTTCCCGTTGAAATTTATGGGTCTGTACTCGTACAGTGTGCTCTGAGAATGCTGTGAGTTGATTGAACGTGGACACAAATTCGATACTACTTACTATTAACCGTACTGCCAAGGTCCTGTGTCGCGAACACGCTAGCTCGAGTTCATAACGCTGTAATCTTCCACCAGAAGGAACAAGTCCGATTGGTTACGTAAATGAATGTCGGTCGATAATGAGCGCCGTGATCGAGCTTTTAGGGTAGGTATCAAGCAGGCATCGTAATATATCGCAAACCTTGATAAAAAAATGTCGAGCAAACATGAAATATGGGAAATCTTGAATTAAACTCGAGCTAGAGAAGAATAGCCTCAAATCCGAGCATTGAGAGAGTGGCAATGGCATTGAGCGGTGTCTTCTGTGACAAAGTGACACTGAATAGCCTTACATAACGTGCACGTTCCAGAACACGTGCGTCTAAAATTAGTCAATTGATATTGCTCGGGTCGAAAGTGCCCTGAATAAATGAGATCGTCCTTGGGAGTCCCAGAAAATCAAGCGGAAGCAACGGAGAGCCTGCGAGTTCAAACACAAATCGAGTCATCATTGCCATTCTAGGCGCTTCTTATCTGATGGTGCCCTGCATTTGTTTAACGCCCAGAGCGCTAACTGAGGAATATAACCCAAGGTAGTTTCCCATGAGGCTGTGGGGATAGGTTTTCCAGCTCTTTGCGTTTCATGTCATGACCGTACGTCTGATCCTCGTTCTTCAATCAGGCAGATACCAACTGTTTGGAAATGGCAATACAAGACTTGTCACTAGATAAACCCCACGGTAACACCCCAGGACCGACTCAATGTCATCGCTTCCGAACCCCATGTCTCGTTCAAACACACAGCGAAGTTGCCGAAGGCTGTCTTTGGTAGATATCACTCCCCAGTCAACTTTGTCTGGCCCTCATGCGTCTCTTATAGGATTTTGTTATCAAACGTTGGCCCACCTATCGATCGCTGCACAGGCTTCCTAGGAAGAAAGCGTTGTTAATTGGCATCAATTATAATGAGTCATTGAAAGGGCCGCAAACAAATGTCGAAGAGATGAAATCTTTACTCATCAGTATGTTTCTTCTTGGTTGTACTGCGCAAAACTAACGGAGTTAGATACCTACATGTATCTCGAGGAGAATATCGTGCTTCTCTCTGATGCTGTTGGTACCGATAAGGACATGGAACCCACATATGACAACATTGTACGAAAATCTTCCTAGTTGCATCGTCAATACTTCATGTACCTACTAGATGCGAGAGCTATGCTCGTTCGCCGAGGATAACAGGCCGGGTGATCAGTACTTCTTCCTATGTACGTGAAGACGTTATCTACAGTCTTGTTGCACTCTGACAGCTTTATAGATGCAGGGCATTCTGGTCAGCAATGGGAAAGTAGCGACAAATCAGTCAGTGATGAAGAGGATAATAAAGACGAATGTACGTTTACTCTTTAGCCCGGTGTAATCTCAAGGCTCATTGATTCTGCAGATATCATTCCTATGGATGCATACGAACCTGAAGACGAAGGGAAGTTCATTCTAGACAACGTGAGTTCAGCATTTGAATATTCCCTTACATATTATTCAATCTAAATACAGACATTGCGCGAATTAATGGTCAATCCTTTGAAACCGGGAAATCAGCTCGTGGTCAGTTTGGCTCCGATTACGCTAGATGTACCCTAAAATTTTAATAGGCTATCTTTGACACCTGCCATTCTGGTACCCTATTGGGTGAGTAAATAGCGCGCGCCGCTATTCGTTGTATTGGTTGCTTACATTACGATTTCTAGATCTCGAACATTTCCGCTGCAATAGTGCCCATCCAACAAGAAACTTGAGTACGTGGTTTCTGTTACTACGGGAAATGTCGCTGATAAACTATATCAGTCCGCCGTATCCGTCGACAACGTAAGATTCGATCTAAAACTCATGACTGTCCATTCTGACAATACCTTTCGCAGTGACCCCATCTTGTATATCTGCTCCCTTGAAAGGCCTGATGGACTCTAACGAGGAGGAACGCGGGTTACAAAATGAGAAACCCATGGAAGGGCAAGGGGATGAAGGGCAGCAGAATGGTAGCATATTGTCACCCATGCCAAGGCTGTGTCATGGCATTTGCCCACGGATGTTTGCTCGTAAGAAGCCACACGTGGTAAGTTGCCTGTATTATTGTGTAGTCCGTGTTGTGATATATCTTTCCCCAGTTGTGCATCTCAGCTTGTAAAGACCGGCAATTGTCTTACGAGCAGCGCAGTGGTAACTCTATGACCACGGTACTTCTTTCAAATGCTTAGTATTATAAGTATATCTGACGAACCATTTATCTAGTTAATCATTGAGTACCTCAGTAAGTTACAATATATAAGCAGGAACCGCAGGCTTACAAAAGTTCAGGGTCAAATCCTCAACCTAGATTAAAGGATCTCATGCTCGAGGCTAAGTGAGTTTATATTGTGTGATTTTTTTTGCTTTTGTTGCTCATAACTGCACTTTTTCCAAGCCATCGCTTCCGCGAACTCACACGAGAGTTACAAGAGGAATATAAGAAATATGAGCAACAATGTGAACTATATGAGATGAAATCAGGGAAAAAATGCCAGCGCTTTGAGAAGATAAAGAAGCAAACACCCCAGGTATTCACATTTTCCATCACTCAGGATTTCAACTGATGACGCCTCATCACAGCTGTCGAGCGTGGTCCCACTTGTGAGCTGTTTTTCATATTCGTGGTGCTTGTATTAACTTCGTCTCTCAGGATATGCGAAGTAAAATCAAGATTTGACCGATAGGGGAGGCGGGACGTGCTGCATTTATATTAATTACTCTTTAAACATTATGATAGATTATTTTATTTGTACTGGCTCTATAATTGTATCACATTCGTTATTTGACAGAAAGCCTCGACGAAGTCAACAAAAAGTAAATATAAGCGTGGTTGCCTCTTCACGTCCCGATGAATTAAGCGACATTTTTTTTGACATTAAATGGTTGAAGCTCGCCGATATTATGAGTTTATGAAATGGAATATTATTTTTGCATAGTGCGAAGCGTGTGTACATGTCATGGATACGCATATGGTCATAATGCTCAACAATACACTGCACGCGGCTGTCCTGGAGGAAAACACTGCTAAAAATGCTCATGTACGAGGAGCAGCGCCAGGAACGTTCCGCCGTTCCCTGCGGGGTGCGCGATCTGGTACAGCAGTAATAGGATTCACCTCTGTGAAAGAGATAGAGTCAAAGTGCAGGGCCACCAGAAGTGCCTACGAATTGAAATTATTATTTTTCATTCCATTGCACTATGCAGGTAATCAGACGCACCTTTGTGTCTGCATCAATCTCTAACCCGCTGGCACTCGTGTCAAGAGCAGACACTTCAGGGACGTAGTTGTCTTTGCGCTCACGCTCCTCCTCTTGCAGTTTGAACGAGATTCCACGAACAGGTCCACGTTGAATACGTTTCATCAAATGGGTAGTGAACCCGGAGATTTTGTTGCGCAGGCGTTTTGAAGGAACGACAGCCTGTTTGTAAAGGCTTCGTTAAGGACATCGAAACAAGTGAGTTGGATAATTACGTACGACTTCATCGATGATACGCTTATTGGTGTGGAAATCGAGCGTCAGGCGGGGGTAGCTATACCAGATTATATTCAGTATCTTTGCCATGTCCTTCCTAAGCCATCTGCACTCACTATTTTTCAATCAATACACGGGAAGCCCTTTTTGTAGTCTTTGTGCGAACGCGGCCCTAGAAGAGATTGACAACATGAATATACATTTTCAGTAGCGAAGAGCATTAATTTAGACTACCATGATGTCGTCTTCGTCGAGGAGATTAGTGTCGAAGGGTGCTTGAGGCTGGCGAGTAAATCGAGGAAGTGCAGCTGGGGAATCGGGAATTCCCGCGGTGGCTTGAGTCCTGCTGTACAGTTTTTGCAGCCACATATGTCCAAACTATATCTGTCACTGCCACGGATTTTGTTTTCGAGTCTCGTTCGTCGCCCTCTCAAAGTCTACAAAAAATCAAGGTGGGTATCTGGCTCGCGTATAGCATGATTTGGTGATGCAATTAATGCGCGGCTTTGATTTTTTTTCTTCAAATAGCCCGTTTGACTCGCGCTTTCCGTAGCACGACACTCATTCTGGGTTTTTGCCTGTACTCATACTATCTCCTCTCACCAGCGACATCACTTGACTCTGTAAATTTGAATCAAAAATGGTCCGCGTCTCTGTTCTTGTGAGTTCAAATGTACTAGTGCTGGGAACCTCACATTGACACGTTTTTCTTAGAATGACTGCTTGAACAACATTGTCAACGCTGAGCGCCGTGGGAAGCGTCAAGTGCTCATCCGACCCTCGTCGAAGGTCGTTGTAAAATTCTTGAGCGTTATGCAGCGTCATGGTGAGTCATTTAATCACACTACATGTGTTAGTGCACACTCGGAGTGATAACTACGTCGGCCGCGATACGCTTCCACGCATCCCTCGTTTTAACGCTCCGAAATATAAACATTGTCTCTCATAACCAAACAACGTATTTCTGCATCTACCATGGATTTAAGTTCACAGTAGAGGCAACATTTCTTTCTCTTACTTCTACTTTTTGTCGAATGTATCTAATTCACCCTTATCTCTTAGGTTACATTGGTGAATTCGAAATCATCGATGACCATCGATCAGGAAAGATTGTCATTCAGTTGAATGGGCGTCTCAATAAAACTGGTGTCATCTCACCTCGCTTCAATGTGCAAGCTAATCAAATTGAGTCTTGGGTCAACTTGCTGCTCCCTGCTAGAGCCTTCGGCATTATTATCCTGGTACATTGTGCTTATGTATCTGTCTGTTCTAAGCTCACTGTATTCATAGACGACCTCTTCTGGTATCCTGGACCACGAGGAGGCGAGGCACAAGAATATTGGTGGGAAACTATTAGGATACGTTTATTAGATTACCCCGTGGTGTCCCTTGTCAATCTAAAATTTGCCTTGAACATTCTCATTTCGTCCTCTGCTCATCGCACAGAAGTTTAGCGGTAAACGAGGTCTGTATCAGCGGGCCCCAACATTTTCAGAGTGAGGAGCAAAGGAAGGTCAGCCTCCAAGCTCGAAAGTAAGTAAAGTAGGTACATAAAATAGGTCTGAACTGTTATAATTACATGTTACTAGTTACAGGCTTACTGCTATATGTATGTATATTGGGACAAAGACTTAGCTCCAAACCGTGACGCGTGACGACGTCTCTGAAAATGCTCCTTACCCTTCGGAACCCGCTTTTACACTCAACGTTCAGCAAAGTCGCATGTGCCCGCTGCCGGTGCAGGGTTCCCCTAGCCGAACGAGATCTACAAAGGATAGGTGATAAGGAAAACCCGACGTCGTATTGACCGTCGAAGAACCGTTCTTTACGTCTGATGCGAACGGAGCCGTTGTTCCTTGCCCAGAACCAGGGCGCTTCACTTTTGGACAAGAAAGTCGATGACGCGGTTGATGTCTTCATGCTGATTGAACTTTGCTATATTTACTCTTGCCACGAAATTGTCAGTCTTATTTTTCCTGCACCTCATAACGATTCTACCAACGTCCGCACCACCTGGATTACTAACTATCGCTACATTCGCGTTTACATTCTGACGCTGCAGTCGATGTGCTGTCGAAATATCTTCATGAGGCTGGATAATGTCTGTCTGGGTAATCAATGAGTCCTATTTCCGCTGTCAAAATATATTCAAAAATCAAGGGTTCAACTCTGCTCTGTCTGGTTTGCTACTCTCACAGCCCTAATGCCCTCAGTTTGCGGTGTTTAATACGATTTAGCACAAAATCTTATTCAGCTTTCCGAGGTCATAAACATTCAAGTTTCTAGCGGCGGTACCATCATCGGGAATCCTGGACCCATATTACGTCTCGCCCTTACTGCCATGCTCAACTCGTTGATTTGCCCAACTCTTACCCTTCTCACGTGATAAGAAAGAAGCCCAAAAACATAGAACCAGGTAACTGTCGCCGAAAAGGGAATCTCTCTGAGATGTGTCAGTATCACCCCGTTGTTATGGCAGATGTGATTGGTATTTCAGGGCTGTAATGTTGGTCTTGCTTAACGGCAAGGCGCAGGTGGTAGAAAGACCCCTGCTTACTGCGCCTGGGGAACATTCTGTTAGATTTTGCTGGAAGAAAAAAATAAAAAGTGAGTGAAGACTATTCCGTCATACATGTGTATTAGTGAAACTAAAATCCGGGACTCTGTGGTTTCGCAAGAAGCTGTGAGGGTATTATAAACTTTTCTTTATCCAGGATGATCCAGATGGTCCAGACCACTATTTAAATCGAGGGAAATACGGCGGTACTACCTTCTGTTAGCCACTATCCAACCGCAACCTGTCATATCCTGCGTCACAGAAAGCTAGCCGTTTAAACCCCAAGTCAGGACCTGCATATCGTCAGCTGATAATATTTGTTATTTTAGTGAAGGGTACGAAATGCATGTGCGACTACCATTTACTATATAAACAAAGGATTGTCAGACTAAAACCAACAAGAAAATGAAGCTCTTGTGGTTCCTTGCTTCCCTCTTTGCTGTCGCCCAAGCCCAGTTTTCTATCGGTGCGCCCAAGTCGGGTGCTACCGTGAGCGCTGGTCAGAATGTGACAGTCCAAATTATTTCTTCCCCCGTAAGTTATCTGTTACATTACATCGCAGTATCATCTATTTACCGGACTATCTAGAGCCCGCCAACAGGACGAGAGGAAGTCGGCCTCGTCATTGGCATTGTCGCATGTGGACCCGTCTGTCCATCGCCAACTGCAAACCTCGGTGAAATTATTTTCAATGGAAAATTCCAATCCCAGGGATCAATCAACAAATCTGGCAACCCCTTCGAAACCTTCAACTTTATTTTCCCTAGTGGTATATCCGGCAAGGCTTCCATCCAAGTGCAGCATATTTTCGTAGATACCCCATCTGTAAGTGTGTTTTACGAACTCTTGAGCAATGTAATTTACTCCGTCCACAGGGCCATGCAGCTATGACCATCGAACATTCTAGCGTCACAGTTAATGTCGCGTCAAGTTTTGCAACTTCCAACATTCACCCTAACGGCAATACCGCTAAATGTATTGGCTTTACCCCAGGAGCCTATGCCGATGGCACGGCTGTTGATATGTACGCTGCTCTCTCGATCTACTTCACCTACCATTAACGCATTTTCTAGCTTTGACTGCAACGGAGCCACCACCCAGGCTTGGCAATGGAATGGTAATGCCGTAACTACAATCAATCCTGCCGATGGATCCTTATGGTGTCTCGATGCTGGTACCCAATCTAAATGTATGGTTTCTTTTTTCATAGCCATTCCATCGCTTACACTTTGATAGGGGCCAGCGGTGTTCAGATGCAAATCTCACAGTGCGCCTCTAAATCAGCGGGACAAGCGTTCACATCTGTCAGCAAATCCGGTACTATCAAACTGGTTGCTGGAAACTTCTGTTTAGATCTTCCGAACGGGGATACGACCAATGGAAACGTCATACAGATTGTGACTTGTGCTGCTGGAAATACCCAGCAAGTCTGGAATCTCACTCCGAGCACTTCACCTCCTCTCACAGCTGGCTCTTTTCATCCCAACGGCGATACCACTAAATGTATTGGCTTTACTCCAGGAACCTACGCTGACGGCACTGAAGTTGATATGTACGTTGTTTTTCCAAAATATTATACCTGAATTGACCGTGTGCCAAGCTTTGATTGTAACGGAGCCATCACTCAAGATTGGCAATTCAAGGATGGTGCCATTTCTACAGCCAATCCTGCCGATGGATCTCAATGGTGTCTTGATGCCGGAGCCCAATCTCAATGTATGTCTTTCTCTTTAAGTCTTTTCTCTTACTCACATTTTCGTAGGGGCCAATGGTGTCAAGATACAAATCGCCAAGTGCTCTGCTAACGCGCCGCAACAAAGCTGGACACCTATCACTATATCTGGTACTGTCAAACTGACGACTGCGAACTTTTGTTTGCTGCTTCCGAATGGGAACAAGACCAATGGGAATTTTGTGCAAATTTCGGCCTGTAGTGCAGGGAATGTGAATGAGATCTGGACTGTGACCACATATAATTGATTAGTGCCCCCAAGTGATTGCCCCTGCTTTTTTATGAAAAGAATTATTTGTTACAAGTGTCGGAGGAAGTGGAGTCCCTGCATCTTAGTCAGATTTTTCTTGGTACGTATCCTCCAACCAATTCTTCTGAATCACGGATCAGGGGTGCATTCTTAGTTGAAAATTTGACTCAATTCCTCGATTCTTAAAATCCATACTCCCGTGGTTCGGAGGTCAGGGAATTCTCTTTCATATTTCATTATGATGGCATATCTCCCAGTCGATTTTAAGTCGCTTCCCAGCCTACCTAGCCCAATCGCTACCCTTATATTGTAACTTGTGGCCAATACTAGTATTAGCCCGTTATCCATGGGGTCCGTGGAGTACCTCCCCAGGCTCTAGTAAATGTTCTTTTAATTTTATCTGTTCTCCTTGGACAGTTACAGCAGTTTCCAAAATGAGCCAACAAATCAAATACTTTTCAACGCCTCATAGATGAATCCCATCCCATGGCTTAAAAATCCTCAAGGTATCTTAAACCACGAGGAGGCGAGGCACAAGAACACTGATGTGAAACTATTAGGATACGTATATTAGACTACCCCGTTCTGTGCTACTCAGTTGTATAAACCTACACGTAAAGGCAAAAAAAATTGTCATGACAATTTCACGTCAAGTTTCTCCGTAGATCACGTATAAAATCCGTCCCTAATCCTAAGATTGTGTCCTTTGAATAATTTGGAATATTGATAGCTATATCCACAGTAGAGAAGTCCATCACGGTGAGGGTACCGCTGAAACCACCAAATACCAGTGTGCGTCCGCGCCATTTAAGCACATCCGTCATTTGGTCATGCATCTGCGAATCCTCAGGAAGCCACAGCAGTCTTTTACCATGACCATTGAGAACCCATCCCTTACTGAATTCTGCGGGACGTAGTAAGCTGGCAGTTGGGTGAGGGATGCTAGCCGTTGAATCTTGAAGGGAAAATTTAGTGCAAAACGGTACGTTTGACTTGAGGGGCACTAATTTCCATGTACGATCCGCCATTCTATGCGTACAGGCAGATATCTGAGTCGACGTAACGTCCAGCTGCAACCACTGTTGAGAATAATAATCATTATGATCCCTCCATATCGCTGCAAGACGTGTTCCAGAAGATATATCCCAAAATTCTATGAAAGGTTCGTCTCCATTCATGGCAGAGGAGGTGATGCACGTTTCTTCGTCAAAAAAGAATATAGATGTAAGTGTAAGACGTTGAAGTCGGAATATAGAGACAGGCAACTCGGATGATCGTTCTTGAAAGCGATACACATTGACTTCATATGGCAAATTACTACCAGAGTACTGGTAAAGCGTTACTGCAAAGTACGTTTTGTTCGGTGAGATGGAAAGGTTTAGAAATTTACCGCCCGCCCTCGTCATGAACTCCAGATCATGTTCGACATCGTACACAAGGATTTCACCTGTATAAGACCCGGCAACAATTCTGGTTCCATCTGACGACAATTGTACACTCGTGATGAATATGGTATTGGTTGATTCCTGTAGAGCAGTAGATGACGTAGATTTGATTTGGTGTAGCTGTAGAGTACCATCCTGACAAAGATATGCTATACTATTTTTATCCGGTGCGATGGCTGCACAAAAAACATTATACCCTGACATAGGATGCGAGGCGAAAACGGTGGGAGGTTTGGCATTATCATTCAGATCAGCTTGCTGCAATGAAACGTTGGTCAACAGGGTGGCTGAGCGATGATGAATCGCGAGCACCCGACAATGGGAGGATGTTTTTAAAGTCCAGATTGAACGATGAGATTCCAGATCGTAAACTGATAGAAGACTTGGGAGATTGTGAAAATAAGGCTGAAACATTGGTTCCTTGCCTGGTGATTGAATCGGCGTTGTGTAGGCAAGCAGCGAACGATCATCTGATAATACCACTTGCTTAAGATCGAATGCGAAGAGATAGCTGTGATAGGGAAGCTGATGAATCGCGGATACACTATTGCTTGATAATGTTAAAAGATTGATGATGGTGCTCGTACATGCCACAAGTACGTCCTTAGAACGAGTGAACAACAAGACGGTGACGGAATCGCTCAGCATGGCTTCATGAACGACTGCACCCGAATTTCTCTCCCAAACGAAAATATTTCCTTCGCGATCACCGGAGGCAATCCAACGCTCGTCGACTGAAAAGTCCAAAGCGGTCACAGGAGATTTGTGACAAAGATATGCCTGGATCAGTGCTCCTGTTTGAACATCCCAAATACGCAATTCCTGGTTGTTTGAAGATAAAATAACTGTATCGTCAATGGAAAATTTCAAGAAATTTGATATGGACTCTTTGATAAACTGAGTAGCTTCCGGTTTCCCGAGAGTACACAAACGCTCTCCAGTTGTGCTGTCGAATAGCATGATCACATCGGCTGTGCCCTGGACAGCGATAATACCTCCACCATGTGAGAATGTGCACCAGGGACTAGGTACCACGCCGGTGGTCACTTTACGAACCCTTGAATTCCAATCTTTAGCCCCTTTATTAACGCGGACTTCAGATGTCAAATCAATCGCATGCTTCCCCCGAAGAAGACTAGATTGGGGTGAAAGAGGTAATGCAGAATGATATAAATGTGCTGCCGATTCCAGTATTCCGTCAAAGAAACGAGTAATAAAGTGAAGGCCATCTTCAACCCATTGCAAGATTAAAGCTGAGCGAGGATCTGCAACCTATTGCGGACTATTAGCCTGGCACCGATCATAGAATTCTACTACGTGCTTGCCTTAGAGAGCCAGGCTTCAAGGCGCTTGAACGAATAAATTGAATCACGCAAGCCATCTACCAGACTAAGGACCTCTAACCACAAGATCTGACGTTCTTGCACGAATTCGCATAGAGGCCCAAGTAGTGCATCAACAAGATTACCAGATGTCGCACTTGCGCAAACATGTTGAGCCCAGAAACGACAGGCGTACTCGAGAGGTTCTCCGATGGAGGCTCGCCGGCGATCAAGAGATATTTCGGAATTCATGGCATATCGAGGTAATGAGCAGATGTTCTTTCGTAATTGTTTCTTCATGAGATCCAAGCATGCGATCGCCAGCTTCGCGTGATAAGAATTAGGATCTAGATAAAATTGTTCATTTGAACACCGCCGAGAATCAGTGAGAAAATCAGGGAACGATTTGTGGTAGACTCGGATAAGATCTGAGGACGATGACGGTACCATAAGAAGCGAATGTAGACCTCCAAGACGTGTCTTGACTACGTTTGAAGAGGGTAGTTCCAACAATTCTGACAGAGATTGGGGTGATAGCGGATTATAGGCCAGAACAATAGTTCCCAGGATTAACCTCAACTGAGAATGCCATCCTTGATTTATGAGCGAAGACCCTTGTTGAAGCACATGCGTATACAAGGCGTCGATCCCATACTTACCCTCGTAGAGCGTGTTGCTAGGAGATTCCGTCACCATCTGTAACCCTTCGCGCGGGTCGAATGGAGGGGGGGATGAGAGCAATTTCACAGCTGTTGATGCAAAAATAAAAAGATTTTCAGATTTCTGTACCAAGATCATCAATTGTTCTTTAGGAGGCCATATCTCTGACACGTCGAAATCACTACGGTGTTTAACAATATCCGATAAGCGTGAGCTGAGATACAGGGTAATGTCTCGACCAGTTGTTTGATTGACTTCGTGAAGCTGCATTATCTCGGTGTGGGGCCTCAAAGCTGGTATACGGAAGGCCCCTCGTATAGCAGCTTCCGGACGTCCTGTAATAAAAAACTTGACATTTTGCAAGTCGTCTGCGACTCTTGCTATTAGTGATAAAACTACTGAGGCAGGTTCGGAATCCTTGCACTCATCGAGAGCTTCTATAGCAATGGTAGTCGATATCCCACTCTCAATAAGTGGATTGAAGAGGAGTTCCGTCAACTGATTTGACATTGCTTCATTGCCAATATCGGGACGCGATCTAAGGACCTGCACGAGGTGCTCTCGGAATCTGGGGAAACGGCACCCGAGTTGATATGCGAGGGTGGGAAATATCATCTTGATATCACTCCTGTCCATGAAGTCGCGGGAGCAAAAAAAGGTGGCTCCTAATTTACCGCTGGCAAAAGTTTTACGACAGAAACTTTGAGCGATGGTACTTTTTCCGCTCCCCGCGTGACCTCCGAGCCAGTAAACACGTAGTGCATTGGGATCCTCAACCCACGCTTCCAGTTGCCGTAGAATGTCGATGCGTGTCCCCGGGTGACATGTTCTGTGAATTCCAGATAAATGATCGGCATTCTTCGCCCTCGGAAGTTTGTCTAATAGATTCATGTCATCTAGATCCGAGTTGTAATAAGTGGAAGCTTGCGAGGACAGAGACGATGTACCTTGTGACTGCAACATTGTTAGAAGCCCACGAAGCAAGAACATATGGAATAACTCACAATCAAGCGGGCAACATTTGCGTACATGTCCTTTTGTAAAGAAAACAGGTAATCCGTCATAGCAACATGGATATCTTCAATGATACTTGATATCATTGAGGTTTCATCTCCTGCGCTGATATAACGGGTCGGTTTATTTCTAGTGTTTATTTCTTCTAGCCGCCCGGCCAGCGCAGTAAACTTCCTGATCATGATTTTAATAAGACTCAGACGAAAACATTTTGGCAGCCACTAGACATACCTTTCCAGAGTTCGTTGCCGATTCAGCTCCCCAGGCTCAATCAGTTTCCCAGTACCTCTCTGATTATCCTCAATCAAATCGGAAATTCTAGCAAGAAGCTTTTCCAGCTCTGCTTGGTTATCCCGCCATTTCTGAATATGATCATCGGTCATTCCGCAATGTCTAAAGTTCCTCAGAAGCGCACCTCATGATTCTCCAGCAGAAAAGAGATTCCACCAATCAAACTTTTTAATGGTGGGAAAGCGTCAGAGGACTCTTTTAAGAGTAACAGTGAAGTCTTAGCCGCATTAACAATCCCGTATCGTAGCTGGCTGGTCCCTTCCGCCGAACCCTGGCCTTGATCTGGGAGCGGTTGTATGTCTAATTCACCTACTTTTTGAATTGGATCCGCTGTAAGTCAAGTATATCAGCATAAGATTTTCATGACAAACGATTGTCCACTGGCAGGATCCAGATAATCTCGTCTGAGAGGCTTTCCCTTTGCTTACGTGCCGATGAAAGACTGATTCGAACTTCTGAAGAAAAGCAACTTTTGGAGGCATTTTCCTTGAAGGAGAAAGCTCATCCCAGAAGCTGTGGGCAGTTTAACGGCGGCCTAAGGGCGCCCGTGACATGTTGACAGTTGATTGTAACATCGAATGTATGGTTCGGGGAAATCCGAAAGATAACTTTTTTTTCAATATCATTTTTCCAGGTTGACATGGTTGAAACACACGTTCATTCAGACTCCTTTGATATATACGATTTACGCGTAGATGTGATTTGTCCGCCTGGAGAACGCATCCTATGCGGAGCAAAAACTGGCGACCACTTCATTTTACAAGGCGAGATGTTATATCTGCCTCCTGGACAAGGATTCTCGATCTACTCTCTAGGTAATTACCTAATAAGTGGAGTGCCGGATGTCTCTGATATTTTGAGGAGCCGCGATTTTACCGCTCCTTGCAGCAAAACAACGAAAGACTCATCCAAATGATTGGATGACAACCGACACCGATGTCGCTTGCCCAGATCCAAACTGCAAATCGCGCTTGAGAATCTCACGCGTGGCCTTGAGATCCTTTAGCCACGCGGAGGCCACTGCTGTACCTTTAGGAACCATTTCTCAGGGTAATCAGGTGGGTTACCCCCGATCCAACTAAGGTGTCGTAAAAGACGTAAACTCTCAGAAAGACCTAGAATGATTGCTTGATTGGCTCGTCATATATGGCGTAAAGTAAAGATGTCTTTGGAAGAGTAATTAACTGCATTAAAGCTTGGCGCCGACTGGCTGCATTTTGTTCATATACGCAGAGGCGACTATTCTTCCTGATCCATTGTCCACAATCTACAGTTTTTGAACAGGCGGTCATTATCATATACCTTGCAAAGCGGGAGTAAAGGCGAACCTCACATCGAGACGACATTATCCTTCCGCCCATTGAGATACTTGTATTAATGATTTTCAGATGTGCGCCGCTGTAAGTGTTAGGAGTTAGGAGGTAAGTGTTCGTTGGCAGAAAACAACACAAATAAAACACACAGCGGCGCAGGTGCGTGGAATATCACATTTAATGATTGCGTAACGCCAACTCCGTTCACATTCTTTAGGAGCCCGAGCACGACCAGTGGAGTGCTACAGCAACTATTGCGACAATTCAGAGGTTATAGAGTTTGATTAGATATGACCAACTTGTCTATCAGATGAGTGATACATCCTCCGTGTAACATCCTAGCCCCATTTAGCATATCTGAGAACGTTGTCAGGATTTTAGGACTCGACAAACAAAGATCAGAACGTACGTTTCGTCACAGTAAGTTCTGCAACAGTAGTAGCTTCCAAACGTCCTCGGTTTCGATTGACATTGATGTCGACAAACTTCACCGCCTTCCCAACTTCGTACCCAAAGCATCCCTCCTCGCCGACACCGTACGCTATGTAGGTGTTGTAACACAATTGTTTGATATAATCAGGTACGTTCCCTGTGATTGAAGAGGTATCCCCTTGATATGGTAGCAGTGCGGGATCGACCCAAGCGGTGCTTGACTTCAGCTTTAAGCTCCCACTTTGCGAAGTCGTCGCCTTGGGGGATATTTCATTACATGGGCTGACGAGCTTTGAGTCTGAATCCGGCGTCCGCGCATGATGTCTTGAAGCCATGAATAAATCTGATACCACGATAGTAGGGGAGTGGATGTTGTGGTGCTTGCACGTATTCACTATATAAGAACCTAAAATAAGTATGCATGGGCAAGAAAGCTCTTCGCATGCACACAAATAGCCTATTTCTCACCCTGCGAAGGACTCTTTCTGTTTTAATTTGGAAGGTCGTTGCCCATTTTTTTGCGGATCGATTACGGAGATTGTAACGACTGAGCGCGTGTTGCCAACCGGGAAAGAGGCTCAAATCTAGAAGTTCGAAGTTAACATAATTTGATCCGTTGACCCGGCGAGACTGCCTCCTGATTCAAGTACATGAGGGTGTCCATGTTCACATAAACTGTTTTCACCATTAGTCCGAATATAAGAGGATCAGGTACACAATATTTCAAGCGAGAAGGAACTTGTCAATTATGAATATACTTACACGTAAGATATACTTTCAAGCTCAGTCTGATAATTTGTTTGTCTGGCACATTCTGCCTGACCTTATTTGAGAATATGACGTTAGTGTGCGGCATTCACCGCGGTCCTAGAATCGACTTAGGAAAGGAATACTTTCATTGAACAAAAGGCATCATTGTGCTGGGCTCAGATCTCACGGCCCTTTGGGTTCCACAGTGTACGATTGAAACCACCGGTAGTAGCCGTTAGATTTGTTTGTACCTTAGACTAAGGAACTCTCATGGCGTTACGTTGTCGTTCAAGGCAAACAGCTTGGCAAACAGCTTACCAAGTTGCTCATTCGAGCCCTAAGGCATAGGCACCCTTCAATCACAAGATCAAAATGTTATTATTATTATTATTATTAAACAAGGTTTAAAGTTGTTCGCCTTGGATTTCTAGGACAGCTTCGCCATACTGATTTTTAAAGAAAACTATGTCACCATCATCCTCGATAAAGGTACATTGCGTAAATGAGCGCCAGAGCGCATGCAGTACAGGCTACGAGAGGCTTATCAACCAGATTGACTATAAGGGATTAAATTACTCACTGTGGAGTCGTAATTGTAACAATTACCCAGGACGGGCTTGATGGCTTCCGTAACTTGAGGGAGATTATCTAGGCAAATTGGTCTGGGTACTAAAAAACTCCGAAGTGACTACTCACAAAAGGGAACACTTGCAAAAAAATGATGCGCCACATGGTCAGTGCTGATCTACATTTGGGTTCCAGTGCTTGCTCTAAAAGGATTACGAGAGGTACATACATTATGAAGGAAAAACCGCCCTGCCCAGCCAAACAAGGGCCGGTCCACGGTTGCAAGTGCTCCCCGAGCAAACGTCCATTGGTCCTAAAAACAACATGAATGGCATGGTCCACATCACTGGACATGGTCGCTACCTTCCGATAGTAGGGGATTGTTGGGTCACTATGCTGCAGATATGTAAACATCACAATCCTAAAACTCTTGAACAAGATAATATAAGTAAAAGTAATCTGGATACCAATTATGGGCAAACTAGGGAAAAAGATATCAGGCAGTGAAAATTACGACAAATAATGACATTAGTACCAGCCAGGGAATAATATAATGAACCCAGAGAGATGTCCAACCGGCGGTGTAGCCGTAGAAAGCTAGCAAGCCAATGCTGGCGACAATTGCGACATTGGAAATAATTATGCCAGTTCCTGCGTTGCGTCGTATCAATGGTTTCGACTATTATTTATTCACATACTGTGGTGAGGCTTAAAAAGCATCGAGGACGGATTATAATGCTAGTAATATTGATACTGTTACTCAATAACGTAGATAACGATTGATAAGATAACAACGTACGCTCGTTTTTGGTGGATATTTCGGGTTCCCTTTTCGATTATGGCTTAACAATATTTAGAAGAATATTCAGAGTTCTCAAAAAAAAAACTCACAGAAGATACAATTGGAAACCGCTGCTTAAATAAATTAGTAAACCAACCAAAAGAGAAGAGACATTGTTACGCACAAGAACTGACGGATAAACATCTTAAAAAGGGTGAAAGCAGGCGTTTCCCTCAACATCTCGACATAATCCATTCTCACGGCAACTTTGCCGTCGGGTAATTTAAAATTTTTTCTCGTAGGCGGGATGTAGGTTTCATCGCGTTCGAGATGATTCGTTCCTTTCTTGACTAGAGGTTATATCAAATGTCTCTCATTGAATTTGTATAGCGTACATGATGTGTCCTGTGCGTCACGCGCCATGCATGGTAAGGAGTCAAGACTGAAGTATGTAGAAGCATCCCAAGAACAACATTGATCATCGGAACGCTAGAAAGCGCGTTGTGTCCGGCCTGTCTAAATAAGTCCTCCAGGACGCTCAGACATATATCTTAAAATACCTCATGCCCTGTGAGAGAAGTCAGCAGTGTTCTTCGTATCTTATCAAGAGGATCACCTAAGCACCAAATTCCAGCAAACGCCATTCCTTGCCACCCCCAATATAAAATCCACAAACATGGGCGAATTAGCCCACGGGCAAGAAGAGAAGTCCATCCAGAATGATTGTCGTCCATGTGAGCGGTCACGACGTTAATCTGAAGTGCAAGTTCATAAATCGCTGCAGTCACGGCCAAATGTCTAATAATGTAGAAAAGACTTTTCAGGGTGGACCGCTGGAAGAGATGGGGCGGAACGGCGTCGCGGAGGTTCTTTATTGCAATATTTGGAGGAACGAATGTTCCTTTGTTTTTTCTCCTTTCATACTCAGGTCCATCTTGAAAAACTTGATACCATATCATCGTAACGTTGCTCGAGCTCTTGAGTAGAATGAAAGAAAGAATTAAAGCCCGATATATGCTCAAGGTTCAAATTCCGTTCGAGGCGTCACCTTATATAATGCCAACTTCGATGGGTTCTAATGGCGCAAGTACAATTTTTGGCCCTCAGGGTCGATCTTGAATTTGAACTAACACACATGTCAAAGTGCACTTTGCAACTATATTATAATCACCACGCAAAGATCAAACATTGAAAAAGGCTCCAGGTATGCGTTGATGCCGGTATCGGACATACAATCCGATTTATTCAAATCCAATGAGTCGGAGAAACGCACAACTCATTGGTTGCCAAGCCCCAAGGCCTCATGTTGATACCGAACATAGTCCATATCAATAACGTGCCAATAATCGATGTTTCGGATGGGAGCTATCGGTGAAAAGCTCTTGGATTTCCGCCTGGTATCTACCAACTGGCCAGAAGCGAAGATCCGAAGTCGGATTGAGCTGCACGACTATTACAGGTATACACGATGACCGTTGGATACCCTCTCGTATTCAGATTGTGATATTTTTAACTCACCAGATGACCCCATAAAGACAAAAACTGCACCAGAATGTCAACCCACCGTTAACGCGGAAGCCGAAATGCCGAAACCCAAGCGTATTGTCTCTTGACCTGAGGGAACGGTTAAATCACGACGATAGAGCGCACGAACAGTGCCTGACGTACAGTAAGGTCCTTGCAGCGCCGCCACTCGTGCTCGCTCATGTGCACTTGGCGCTATATTTAACAAGCGAAATATACTGTATCAGTACCGTGTTGGTGAAAGTCGTAACGTAACCCCGCCACCAGTTGATGATCCTTAAAAGAAGGAATACCTTCACACCGGGATCAGTTGTGAAGACGCTTGGACAGCAGCGATCGAGAATCCGACAGAGTTCAATACGTCTTGCATCGCTTAGGATGGACGGGGATACCTTTCCAAACTATATTGGTCCCTGAATTCACGCCTTCCAAGCAAGGCAGTGAATACTCGCTCCAAGCACGACGTCAACGTATCGCATAGAACATCCGCGAGATATTACCGTTCGTTTCAACGTCCATCAGTGCCGTTCGTCATTTATTTTCCCTCGAGTGTCGGGTCTAGTTTAGTCCCTCGATGATCCACTCTTAGTCTGGGTAGATATCGCATACCTAGGAGGTCGATCATAACGGTGAAGATCATATCCTGAGTGAGTTGATGCCTCTTCCCTAGATCGAAGGATTAACGCCTTCAACACGCAGGCTCAAAGCATATAGGATTCTTTTGAGTGAAGTGTTAGACAGGTTGAGCGGAATACCAAACAAACAGGGTTTAACATGCCATTGCCAAAGGTCTGGGTTCTGTCCTTCTCAGCTTAGTTATTGAGCGTGGCGTTATTGAGTGTTTATTGGATAGAGCAAGCCTCAAGGAGAAATTTTCCTGGTTCAGTTTTCCCACCTGTTTGTAGCCCAGATTACGTCATGTCCTGGTACTTCGGGGTAGTTTACGTAGCTAACCCCGAGATGTATTCTGCTCTGGATTTAGATTTAGAGAGAGCAATCTTGCTCTCGCCTGAACCTATGGTTCAAGCGGCGTGATCAGCCTCAACAGGCTTTATAGTAATACTTAGAATAAGTTGATCGGGAGGTGTTTGTTCGAGCCGGACAGCCGTACTTTAAGGCAGAGTAAATATAAATACATATGGGAGGGGTATATGAGGCTGGCAGACATGACACTACTTTATCATTATCTTGGTATATAATAAATATCCGCACCAGTGTGTGATTAGTATCCAACGTTACTTGGAATCAACTCGGCAGCTTCGGAGGGAACAAATCATAGCATCGAGTTGTCATGGAGCTTGAATTCGCATTCGCCTCGATGCAATCGCTAAGAAGATCTCAGGCGTACACTTCTCCTCTAGAAGCAAGGAGATGCACCGCCAAAGGAACATCTTGAGAGCCTGACTGAGTCGTATGCGTTTTGCCTGATACAAACTTGGGAGGGGTTAATACAGGGAAGGTATGAAGTTGGAGATTGGATTTATATTCACATGCAAGGTTTCACAGGTATCCCCGACTATTGCAGGAGGAAGCGGGCGGGCGTTTAAACTTGAATTATTGCACCTAAACGAGCAAGCCCCTAATCGAGGACCCAGAACTACTCACGTTACAAGCAGAGAGTTGGTGTATACTGTGTCAATAAGTATTTAAGTCAATCAACGTGAAAGGGGAAGTAAAATATACCTTTCGCAAGGACCATGTATACTCCAATCCATATATCTTGCATTTGGTCAGTAAGATGTTTTTTATACGTTACATCAAGTGACTTACAGTTTTCCATGCCTTGGAACTAAAATCGAGTTGTTAGAAAAGACATAACCATGTTCGAAAACCAAGTTATTTGCTCACACATGCGAGAGATGTCACAGAAGTTATACTGCCAATATGAGTTTAAGTTGGCAAGTAAAACCGATTGATTACCTTGTTGCTAAACCAGTGCCTGCGACGAAATGTTAGTTGGATCCCACATTACCAAGCGCAAAATAGCATCCTTACTCATTGACCCAATCATGATCCTATGCACGAGATTCAAGGTCCTGATGCAAGTCAGAATTCAAACAAATGGTGGGAATTCAAAGATTCCATTCCTTACCATCTGTTTGTTGATGGAGCAGAGATTTTCCGAAGATAATAGCACATCAGAGCGGCAATCGTGACGTCCACAGTGGTGCTGATTACAAGGGCGCTAGTTATGATCCAGCCGTAGGTGGATGGGACGTGGAATCCATCTCTCCGAGGGACGTCTTCAAAGGTCACAACGGCGAAGAATATGCCCGAGAATACCCTTAGGCCAGAGACAAACCAACATACGCAGCCAAGAATCAAAGAATCAGAGAGTCGATATATCCGATATATGAAGTACCACTGTAGTCAGTTAGCGATGCATCAAAAGGTGTCCGTAGGCTAGTACCTGTACGACGACGGTGAGCGTGTTCTCCATCAGGGTATTGAGGCAAAGAGAATTTGATCCCAACATTGGGGTCTGACTCGTATCGGAGGGTATCGTGATAATATAGACGGCATGAATCCCTGTAACAGAATGAATGGTTTCCAAAACCCTACAAAGGTTGAGATGCCGCCATGGTTGGTAAAGGTAAACCGTAAACGCACATGGCCACAGCGACCTGATATCGATATATCATTTGCACATCAGGAGTCAGGTAAGTAGTAAAAGCTTACCAAAATCTTCAGGTACCGCGAATCATCAGGCCTCTCTGAGTAGTAAATGTATGTCTGAAGGAGCGCGACGCCGAAAAGAATGAGACCAATGTTAAGACCCAGCATGACCGCACCAAGGCCGCCTGGGCTAATTAGCGAGAATGTGGTGTGGGAGAAGCGCCCCATAGTAAAAACATGAAAGATGAAAAGCAGTTCCACACATTTATAATAAAAACGGCGGGAATATATCGACGTAACCAGAAAACCTTGCGGAAATCAACATTAGCCGACTCGGATGCGAGTAGGGGTTATTACGTCACGGTAAAATACACAAACTGGGAAGAAACGAACTGATGCTTCTGCGAGTCGGAAGAAAGTGACAATGACTTAATATACCCCTGCTAGTGGCTGTCCCCAAGACCTCTATTTCAAGGACTAAAATACAATGATCCTGGTTGTCGATTCACAAAAATAGATCGCCAGTAATTTTCCTGTGACTGAGGCGTGAACGTTGAATTTCCCCTTCACATTTTACATTCAAATGTCAGGTTGGATGTAAGGAAGTCCACAGAAATTCAGAATCAGATAAATTGATCAATTTATTCAGTGTCAGAACTCAGGTAGCTAGACTCAGACCGGATATATTACTAACTAATGGCATTACAGTGACTTGCAGAATGATTTGCAGTCTAAAATCCCCATTACTTACGACAATTGATGACTCCCTGTCAATCAATATTCAACTGAATAGGATCTGATATATCTGATTCACTAGAATTTGTACGCGATAATCGATAATCTTTCATTAGTAAGTGACAAACAGCCACATCAAAGCCTTGTTTTTAACTGCAAATCATTCTGCAAGACACTGTAGTTGCAAACTTGAAGTTCACAGTTGCGGTCGGGGGTCCAATTATTTTTTAATTTCTGCAAGCAAGTAGGGGGTCCTTGAAGCTAGTTAATGGTGCTTTAAATAAGACGCAACGACCTCTTCCATCATGACAGTTGGGTGGTTATTTCAACTCAGCCATTTAATCATGTCAGTAGCGGTTTCCCAGTAGTAGTAGTACTAGCACGGTCATTTACGCATTAGCGTGATATATGCTTACCCGGTCGGTGGTTCAAGCCCCGCAGAGCTCCGCACCTGGATCAGACTTTTGATGAGATCAAAATTTTATTTGTACGACGACCTCAGGCTGTTTCTCGATTTTGGTCGGGGTTTTATCCGCATAGTGCTGTGATATTTGGTCAAAATTTGCCAGGTTTTTGTCCGCACAGGGATCGGGTAAGTATTTCGGGAGAATTTCCGGGGTCCTCTGCTTGGTTGTTGCCGCTTATCAGGAGCTCCTGTGTTGATCAGGGAGAAGTCTAATCCTTTCGTTCATGTAGAAAGTTCTCCAAGACTGAAATGAATTTTAGAGAACGACGTACATACAATACATTGGCGTATGAACTTGATCTACGTTCTTTTATGTAATAATGAGAGGTAAAAAGTCACGCAATGTATACATGCATATGTTTTGATCCAAGCCATGTTTGATAATGTCAGCAACTAAATTTACGGTGACTGTATTGTCTCCGTATCTCACTAGTCAATTTATTATATTCAAACTTGTATAGCCAGACCCTGCCAAGGATTGCATCCAACACGCTCACCGAATACATACAGTCCCCTCGTATTCTGGGTAAAAACTTTAATACAAGAAGAAAAAAGAAACTTTTCACGTTCATGACAACGAGCGACCCCATCGAAAATACCAAAAACATCAATTTCAAAACACAGTCCCATCGCTATCAATCTCAAAACACAGTCCCTATCGCTATCAAAACACAGTCCCATCGCTATCGATCTCGATTGGCGGCCCGCCCGTCCCTGGCCTGCGCAGTTTCGCAATCTCCCTACCACCTTTCCACGTCGCACCTTCTAGAACCTGAGCCAGCGACAATTGAGCGGCGCTTAAACCGAGCTCTGTTCGAATTAATTCCGCAATACGGTCACTATACAATAAATGTGAACATTGTTGTTAGTATATATTTTTTTAGTACACTCAGTCTAAGAATAACAAAGGAAAAATGGAGGGTAGGAAAGAAGAAAAAAGAACACATACAGTTCGATGACGGTTATGGCCCTCCACTCTACGATCGCAGGGTGGGAGGGCGGTGCGTGGGGAAGACCTGACGTCGGATCTAGAGGGAGTACTCCGGGTTTGAGAGTTAGGACGCCTAGATCTACGAGTAGCCCGCCTGGAGAAAGTCCCAACGAGGTAGAGTGACGAGGTAGAGTGAGGATAAATTCAATTAAATGGGAGTAGACTTTCACTTACCGTTCCTGTATTCCGGCAACCCAGTCATATCCTCCATACCTTCGACCTCCCACTCGAGAACATGCTGAAGGATCTCAATAAGGCTGTACGTGAGCCACATGGTGAGTTTATGGAATGGTACAAGTGTGGAACTGTCGAGTTCTTCTCCTTGATGATCTAAGTAAGGGGCGTTAACAAAACACGATGAGAAAAAAAGAAGCGGCAGTTGAGTTATGATAAAGCCACGCAATGCTCACTTCCACTTTCAGTTCCTAAAGCAGGGCAGACCCAAACATCACCTAAGGAGATACCCCCCAGCTGGAGCCGTTCCGGCCAGATAGAGTTGAGCCCATCTATGAGGGCAGCCCATAAAGCCGCCACGGGCACGATCCGCTTCCCACCTTCCTCGCGCGATTGAGTGAGGAGGAAATCTATCATGTTTTAATTATCAAGATGGTCCATCCGCCGTGATGAGAATGTAAAATGCTGACCGAGGATATTACCAGGTCTGCCTTGAGACCCGAAGAATTGGGTACTAGCTTTTAGGGCGTGTCCGAGAGAGACGAGGAGGTTCGCGCGGCCTTCGAGGGCGACGATTGGGTTCGCTTGGGTTACTTGGAGGCTGTCACCTAGACTTGCGGCGGTGACCTTTGCAAGAGCGTCCGCTGTTGCAAAAAATGAGTGGATGATAAAGACGACGAGTATTAATAATAATAATAATAATAATGAAAGTCGCCCCCCAACTAGAAAAAAAAACGCAAAATAGAGACACGTACCATCCACTCTACACTTCTGCCCCTCCACGCTCGAGAAGAACCCAGCTTTGAACATGTGCACACTAGCTACTGCGAGGCCTTCAGATCGCTCGAATTTCTGGGTCCCGTGCTCCGTATATGACCACTTGCTCCCTGCGCCTGCATCCAGCAGGACAGAAACCACGAACAGGTCAACTAGGCGGCGTGCTTCTTCCATCTTGTCGGGGGCGTTTGTGGGCTGGGCGGCCCATGTGTTGATGAGTGGGCTGACGCGCTCGACCTGGGCGTCTAGGTGCCTCCAGCGGGAATGGGGCTTAATCTGAAGCGTGGATGATGATACGATGGATGATGAACGATGGACGATGACATGATGGACGATGATATGATGATACGATGAACGACGATATGATATGATGATACGATAAGTGGTAGTAGACGGATGAGCGGTTGGTTGGGTGTCAAAGGAATGATTTGAATGATAGGTTGCAGAAAACACATACCCCTGTGATACCAGACTGATAATCGCGCTGAGGTGTAGTAGCAGCAGTTCACAATTAATTACAGCGTATGAATGTATAGATTAGACGAGGGTACCTTCATGATGTCGACACAGAATTTCGCGACGTCCTGTTCCTTCTCGGGGTGATAGTCGAAGAACTGCAGTTTGCCAGCCTTGGCGAGGTCGAAGACCCTCGTGCATCGTTCGCGGATGGCTGGAAGGGTCCGTAGGTAGGTTGCGGTCTCTTTTGGTGTTAGAGTCATTGAGATGTTCATAGTGGAGAGAGAGAGTAATGGATGTAGAACGTCGTGGATGGAGAAATGAAAGATGGTCCGGTTCTATTTTAGTATGTGATCAAATACGTCAGGGTGATATAAAAGGAAATAGATAAGATCAATACACATTAACAAAGATAAAGTATCTACGGCTCTTTTTTCTCCTGTGTAACTGTTGTTAGGGACTGTACTTGTTTTCGGTGAGCGTGTTGGATGTAATCCTTGGCAGACCCGTACTCTGACTATACAAGTTTGAATGTAATAAAGTAGTTTGCAACATGGCTTCGATCAAAACATATGCATGTATACATTGCATGAGTTTTTACCTCTCATTATAAAAGAACGTAGATCAAGTTCATCCGCCAATATATTGTACGTCGCTCTCTAAAATTCATGTCAGTCGTGGAGAACTTTCTGCTTGAACGAAAGGATTTGACTTTTCTTTGATCAGCGTAAGATAGGAGCTCCTGACAACCAGCATAAGCAAATCACATGAAAACTTCCGGCATTCAAAATGCCCTTCCCCCTCTGTCCAAGTCGGCATGCAAAGTTATTTTAAAAAGAATTGAATGCCGAAAATACGGAGCGCCTCAGGGCAAGAATTGAATTGTACGCACAGATAACAGGAATTAGACATGTGGTGCTGGGAAACCCGCTGCTGATATGATTAAATGGCTGAGTTGAAATAACCACCCAACTGTATTCACGTCTGAAGAGATCGTTGCATCTTATTGAGTACCCAATAACTAGCTCCGAGGACCCTCTACCTTCTTACAGAACTTAAGAAACCGCCGCCGCTATTTATCACGCGTGAACCTCAAGTTTGCAACTAATTGACTTGCAGAATGATTTACAGTCTAATATCCCCAGCACAACAATTGATGCTACTACCTGTCAATCAATATTCAACTGAATAAGATCTGATATATCTGATACACTAGAATTTGTATGCGATAATCAATAGTCTTTAATTAGTACTTACGTGAAAAGCCTTGCTGGGCTGCAAATCATTCTGCAAGTCACTGTAATAATATTTCCAGTTGAGTCTAGCTTTCACCTTGAGTTCTGACGTTACACGAGTTGATCTATTTGATTCCGTGGAGGCTTCCTTACATCCGACCTAACATTTGAATGTAAAATATGAAGGGGAAATTCAACGTTCACGCTTCAGTCACAGGAAAATTACTGGCAATCTAGTTTTGTGAATCGAAAACCAAGATCATTGTAATTTAGTCCCTGAAACAGAGGACCTCCTTGGGGACAGCCAGCAGGGGTATATTAAGTCATTGTCACTTCCTTCCGACTCGCAGAAGCATCAGTTCGTTCCTTCCAGGTTTGGGTATTTTACCGGTGGCATGTCAACCCCTTTCGTCATGTCATTCGCATCCGAGTCGGCGCCGGCGTCTAACGTTGATTCCCGCAAGGTTTTCTGGTTACGTCGGTCTATCCCCACCGTTGTTATTATAAACGTGTGGAACTCGTTCCTCAGCTTTCCATCTTTCATGTTTTTGCTATGGGGAGCTTTTCTGACACCACATTCTCGCTAGTTAGCCCAGGCGGCCTTGGTGCGGTCATGCTGGGTCTTAACATTGGTCTCATTCTTTTCGGCGTCGCGCTCCTTCAGACATACATTTACTATTCAGAGAGGCATGATGATTCGCGGTACTTGAAGATTTTGGTAAGCTTTTCCTACTTATCTGACACCCGATGTTCGAATGATATATTCGTTATCCAGGTCGCTGGGGCCATGTGCGTTTATGGTTTACCCTTTACCCAGCCATGGCGGCATCTCACTCAACCTTTGTAGGGTCCTGGAAACCATTCATTCTGCTACAGGGATTCATGCCGTTTATACTACCTCGATACCCTCCGATCCGAGTCAGACCCCAACCTTGGCAACAAATTCTCTTTGCCTCAATACCCTGATGGAGCACATGCTCACCGTCGTCGTACAGGTATTAGCCTACGGACACCTTTTGATGCCTCGCTAACTGACTACAGTGGTACTTCATATATCGGATATATCGACTCTCTGGTTCTTTTATTCTTGGCTGCGTATGTTGGTTTGTCTCTGGCATAAGGATGGTCTCCGGCATATTCTTGGCCGTCGTGACCTTTGAAGACGTCCCTCGGAGAGATGGATTCCACGTCCCATCCACCTACGGCTGGCTCATAACTACCGCCTTTGTACTCAGCACCACCGTGGACGTCACGATTGCCGCTCTGACGTGCTATTATCTTTGGAAAATCTCGGCTCCATCAAAAAATAGATTGTAAGGAATGGAATCTTTGAATTCCCACCGTTTGTTTAAATTCTGACTTGCATCAGGACCTTGAATCTCGTGCATAGAATCATGATTGGCTCGATGAGTAAGGATGCTATTTTGCGCTTGGTAGTGTTGGATCTAACTAACATTTCGTCGCAGGCACTGGTTTAGCAACAAGGTAATTAACCGGTTTTACTTGCCAACTTGAACTCATATTGGTAGCATAACTTCTGTGATATCTCTCGCATGTGTGAGCAAATAGCTTGGTTTTCAAACATGGTTATGTCTTTTCTAAAAACTCTATTTAGTTCCAAGGCATGGGAACGCAAAACTGTAGGTCATTTGATGTAACATATAAAAAAAACATCTTACTGACCGAATGCAAGATATATGGTTGGGAGTATACATGGTCCTCGCGAAAGGTACACTTTATTTCTTTTTCACGTCAACTGACTCAAGTACCTATTGACACAGTATACACCAACTCTCTGCTTGTAACGTGAGTAGTTCTGGGTCCTCGATTAAAAACTTGCTCTTTTAAATGCAATAATTCAAGTTTAAACGCCCGCCCCCTTCGTCCTGCAATAGTCAGGGATACCTGTGAAAGCCTGCATGTGAATATAATTCCAATCTCCCACTTCATACCTTCCCTGTATTAACCCCTCCCAAGTTTGTATCAGGCAAAACACATACGAATCAGTCAAGCTCTCAAGATGTTCCTTTGGCGGTGCATATCATTGCTTCTAGAGGAGAAGTGTGCGCCTGAGATCTTCTTAGCGAATGCATCGAGGCGAATGCGAATTCAAGCTCCATGACAACTCGATGCCATGATTTGTTCCCTCCGGAGTTGCCGAGTTGATTCCAAGTAACGTTGGATACTAATCACACACTGGTGCGGATATTTATATACCAAGATAATGATAAAGTAGTGTCATGTACTTGTGTCAAATGACCAAAAACTATTCCTTCTCTACACAGCGTCACGGTAGTATCATATCTGCCAGGATCCAGCTGCATATGGATTTATATTTACTCTGCCCTACAGTATGGCTGTGCGGCTCAAACAAATTTCATTTAAATTATAGCGCGTTCATTTAAATTATCATGTAGTATTCCAAGGTAAGTAGAGTACGATAAAAAAGAAAGGCAATATGTAACAAGGTCTAGTAATAGTATTATTTTCTAAAAACGAGGGACGACGGCGCGGGTTCTTCATTTGAACCACATATTAATTTTAACCACGATGTGCGATAGGAGGTAGGTTGCGGTTTCGAGGGCTGTTACGGTCATTGAGATGTTCATAGTAGAGAGAGTACTGGTCCGGGTTCTATTTTAGTATATTACTAAGTACATTTAATTCCTTCAATTTACGCCAGCTGGTAAATTGGCGGGATTTGTCAGCAAACTGATGGCGCGCGCTCGGCAAGTTGAAGGTACCCGGGCGAAGGGAGATGACAGTGTCCCTCCCAATGCACACAAGAAGGTCCGGTTTTTTTTGTATACTGTAGTGTAGATCCATACCTTTCAGAACATATCCTTGTTTTGTTTACGCGTGCCGTATGAGGCAAGTAATTGTGGTGTTTGGGAAAAACATGCTGTGAGGGTCATCATCCATCAGCCAAGTGACAGCTCGCATCATTCCGCTCGTAAATTGGACTGGTTTGCTGTAAATTGAACCCAATTTACCGTAAATTAAGGAGCATTAAGTACTTAACCCGCCAAAAAAGCTAGTTAATCGCTACTTAATGATTTGGTAGGCTCAATTTACAGTCCCATCAATTTACGGCCCAAGGCTCCCCCCCGGCTCACTTGACTCTACTTAACAACACCTATCTACTAGGACAGTGATATTACACTATACTATGCCCTATCAGTCAATCGGGAGACCTCTGAGTCGGGAGTCACGCTTTTCCACACTTTTTGGCTGAGGATTGTCACGTCACTCGAATCGGGAAATCTTTAATACAGCGTTGTTTTCCCTGAAAAAAAGAGGAAATGGCTTGAATTAGAGCCAGGATAATACTTGTGAAGTGTGGAGTTATAAAGTTTTGTGGAAGCTGCAAAATAAAAAATTTCACGACTCAGGGGGTCTCCCGATTGACTGATAGGGCATAGTACTTGCTGCTTGAAACCTGTTTTTTTCGATGGGAATCTCACTTTTTCGAATGTACCCGGGGAGAAAAAGTCACTTTTTGATGTTTTAGACAATAGAAGCATCATTTTTACACCAAGGGGGCGATTTTTTCGAATTTACATTGATTCAAGTATACTAAATGTAAGATATACAAGTTGGAAGTCAGGGGAGGCCTCCTCTCCCGACGCGTCGGGGAACAAGAGGCGGGCGCGCCTCCCGCCGTGATCCCATCATATGACCAAATTGCCTTAAACAGTCGGGGTTACGGGAAATCCGGCATATGCCGGTAAATTCTCAGTACTAAGTAATCATAATAGTTCAATCAGGGTGAACAAAAAAGGAAATAGATAAGATCAATACTGTACATCCGGGCAACAAACTGTTTAAACATGATGTGAGAGAGAAAGAGTTGAAGAATCATACTAACGAAATACCAAATGAGGGGCCTATGAAGAGCGACAACGGGAGCTTCCGTGGGTCGGCCCTCCTTTAATATTCCTAAACCTCTCATCAACCTCTGTTGGTTGGCGGAAAGCTGCTGCTTCCCCACTAACCAGAGAATAGGCCTAGATAAATATGCATGCTACTACTACTATTAGTGACAGGGAAATTGTGAAAATTAGTGTGACATCAAGCTTAGAACCCAGAATTTGCTTAAATGTTGTACTAGTACTAGTTTCTCCACCATCCAGCCTCCGGGCGGGATAAAAGGCAGGCCAAGCTCAAGTCTTAAAGCTCAAGTCTCCACACACACAACTTATACTATTTGGCAAACATATTCCTACAAATTATAATCATGATGTTCGCTCAACTTGCCCTCTTTGTCATCCCCCTCGCGGTCTCAGGCTTCACAGCCGCACTCCCTGCAAACAGCGATACCTGCAATGACAGCACCTTGCTATGCTGCGACAGCTTGATGACATCCGACAGCTCGACCGTGATGCTCCTCACCAGGTTGCTCGGCATAGATCTCCAAAGCGAGGCCGGCCAGGTCGGTCTCAACTGTTTCCCTCTTTCCGACCCCGCAGACATCTCCGGGTTCGTCTCCTTTTAATTTTGTTGCGCTCATACTATAGTATGATTGATATATCCTCGGACCCGTTAGCGACCAGCAAGCCGCCTGCTGCTCTGGTCCGAGCTCCGGTAAGCCGTATTCACGAGTTCATATCAAGTTAGTAACAACCGCTTATTATTTGAATATCTGCGCAGACGATGGTCTTCTTATTCTGGGATGCAGCCCAGTAGCCTCAACCAACTGAATGAGTTGTCAGCTGTATAATATAGTGTTTTTTGTAGTATGCTGCTTGGGTAGAATCGACTGTTTTGTCACTTGTGTACGAGAAGTATTGGGATGGTCCACTGCATATAAAAGAGGGCGATATCGATCCACTCCGCTGGTTCGACAGAGAGAGTAATTCATAAATATACAATGAAGAATTGTGAAAGAAGCACAAACCAAGCGTCGTCGGACGCAGGAACAAGGACGCCAATGGGTAAATTGTAATTAAGAATAACTCGCACGGGTGATAATGTCTGGGAGGTCCATGTGTAAAGGTCCGGCGCAGGGGTTTGAATGGGTATCGCACTATGGATCCACAGACTCGTCACAGCACTAGACAGAACCGGCTCTGGACCTCTTGCTGAGGTTGGAGCTACCCTTTCGGTGAGGACGGAGCCACCCTCTCGGTGAAGTTGAAAGCCACACCTTTCGTCTCTTTGATTTTGTTATGCGGCAGTATGTCCCCCTCCTTCTTCCAAGTCAGCTTTCGTTCTCTTTCTCAGCTTTCAGCTTTCAACACTGGGGAGCGTGCTCCTCGGAAGTAGGCTTGGCGGGTAAACCTGGAATACACACACTCGGGTAAGCCGTATACACACACTCATGGCGAGTGAGCCGTCTACGCGCTCTTGGTGGGCAAGCCGTCTACACACACTTGGCGGGTAAGCCGTATACACACTCTTGGCGAGTAAGCCGTATACGCGCTCTAGGCGAGTAAGCCCGTATATAACTTTAAGCAGGCTCTATTATGAGTGAATAATATTTGGCAAGAGTTCTGCTGGCCAAGTTCAAGTTCAAGTCTGGTTCCCGCCGTTTACATTTTCAACCCCCCCATCCATCCATCCATCCATCCCACCATCCATCCATCCCACCAACCATCCCCCCATCCATCCATCCATCCATCCAAGTAGAGAGAGTAAGCATCACCCGAATTGGGGGTGGCATTACTGGCGGGTAAGAATGAGAATAAGCTAAGCACCAAAAGTCACGAATTATAGTATAATATTCCAAGGTAAGTAGAGTACGATCAAGAAACCCAAGTCGAGTACGATCAAGAAACCCAAGTAGAGTACGATAAAAAAAAAAGAAAAGAAAGGCAGCGTGTATGCGTATGAGTATGTAACGAGGGTCTAAGAGTATGTAACAAGGGTCTAAGAGTATGTAACGAGGGTCTAAAAAGGATGATGATGATGATGATGATGATGATGATGATTATGATTTTTCAAAAAAACGAGCGACGGACGGTACGGGTTCGTCATCTGAACCACATGTGACCGAATTCAGTCCATGATGTGCGATATGAGTTCTGACCGGGATGTGCGATATGGGTTCTGACCGGGATGTGCGATATGAGTTCTGACCGGGATGTGCGATATGAGTTCTGACCGTGATGTGCGATATGAGTTCTGACCGTGATGTGCGATATGAATATATGAATCCTAACCCATGAAGTGAGATGAATTCCTTCTTTGAACGACCAACTCTTCACTCGAACCACATTGTGAATCAAGGCTTCTTCACACGAACCACGACCAACTCTTCATCTGAACCACGATCCGAACCCTCTCCTGTCCTTCTTCGTCTTTGTCCCATTCGAGTCCTTCTTCGTCCCATTCGAGTCCCCCAAGAGAGGCGTCGTTTCTCCAACTGGGAATAGCGTTCCCTCAGCACGAACACCACTCCCAGTCCCACCTCCACTCACACCTCCACTCACACCTCCACTCACACCCCCACTCACACCCCCACCCCCAACACCACCCCCACCACCAAGCAACTCACCACCCCGCAACTCACTCCCAACCGCCGACTCGACCGCCCTCGCGAGCGCCTGCCGGACCATCACTGGGTTCTCGCTTGGTGTTGTTACGAGGCCTGGGATCGGATCGGTGTCGATGTTGGTGTCGGTGTCGTGTATGTATGCGGTATTGCCTGAGTGGGGGTTATCGCCTGAGTGGGGGTGGAGTTAGTGCTGGGCTTGACGGAAACGTTTAGGGAATTACCTTCTACGGTTAGTGGGTTCCCGAACTCGTCCACCAACGGGTTCCCGAACTCGTCCACCACCAAGGGGTTCCCGAAGTCGTCCACAACCAAGGGGTTCCCGAAATCGTCCACCCCGAGTCTGCGCTGTCGGAAAGTCCAGAGGATACACATGATGAGGAGGCAGCTTTGGAGTACGCCTGAGACTGCGAATGTTATCCAGCCTAAAAGGAGTGATTAGTGAAGGGAAGTGAAGGGAAGTGAAGAGTAGGGAAAAGGAAAGACGACTCACTAGTCCAATTCGTCCCAGGCCTACCATCCAAAATTCAAAACCACCACCAAAAAAAACGCAGCACAAAACTCACCTCAACGCGATACTCAACACCAAAACCGCCGAGCCAGGGCTCTGGATACACATCGTGGGGATACTGAGGGCGCCGACGAGTTTATGGTTGAATGTGTGCACGAGTTGGGGCGTGTACTGGATGGCGGCGAGGAGGGCGGAGGAGACGCCGAGGAAGGTGGCCCATGTGAGGAGGGCTTGGGGGTAGGGTGTGTCAGGTGTGCCGGGTGTGGGGATGGGAGCGGGGATGGGGAGGGGTACAGGTGTGGATGTGGGAGCGCGCAGGGGAGGGAGGAGGAGCAGGAGGTAGAGGGTTATGAGGAAGGATAGGATGCTGGTTGGGGTGTTAGTTATTTCGACGGTGGATTGAAGGAGACGCACAAGAACGCTGCGGAGGCCCACGCTGAGATGAGTGAGAGGCGCCATTCTGTGCTGAGCGCGCGTGGGGGTTTCGTATCCGAGTGTGGTTGTGATGGTGATGGGCGGGACTCGTGCGCGTCTGTTTGTATCGCGGGTGTGTATTTGAGGTGCGGGGGGTAGTAGATGATGTAGAGCACGAAACTAGGACCACAGTCAGTGTCGAGCGTATATAGGGAGTAGAAGAAGACGGACATGGTAGAGAACAAAGCCCACTGGATCCCAACTTGGAAGATCCCACCCGTCATCTCAAGACAACTGCCCACACTCTATTCTCACAAGTCAGTAACAGACATCCACTCATGAACGCATACGTACCACGTATCGACAACACCGCACGATGCCCCATTGCAACGTGACCCTATTTCCCAAACGTCATCAGGAGGTAAGAACGGGTGGAGGGGGGGAATGGATACGTGCATGTTCAACATCCCAGCAGTGGAGCATGTGCTTCCGAGGAGAAGGAAGAGAGGGCTGAACCCTTCGGAGGAACGTGACTTGACGATACGGTACAGCTACATGGGGGTGTTAGACAGAGTGGTTTAGTAGTAGAAGTACATACCTGGGGAGCGTACGAGAGACCGATTCCTAAACAGAGAGCAGCAGTGAGCGAGGCGTTGAACCAGTCATGGTGCTACCCAGTATTAATATTAGTCAGAGATGGAAGAGAGTCACTTACTGGACTGCACGTTTCTGACATTTCGACAGCAATGAACCCGTGTGTCAACAACCCGGGCGTTTACTTATAGCCATGTGACATGTCACGGTTGCGCAATGTTCCGTTCCAAACCTGGAGCGCTCGTCTCGGAAATTCTGGCTTAAATATCTCAAAGACCCGTCCTGGGATGGTACTCTTACGTTTACTCCAGAATCGATTATTCCAATGCCAGATTGGGTTTGCAATCATTTGAAGGCTACTGTCCGTGCGCCCTTGGTCACTATTATCGTCCATATGTACAGTACCTATGCTCAAATCAAATTGTTATTAGTTATGACGCAGTGTTTGACATCCATGGCTAGCATATGTTCACCTTGCCACTGGGCTCGTTTGTGGTCAAGTGCTTACTCAAGACTTGTCAGCGCTCGGTATATAGTACATGCGCAGGGGCATTGGATTTCTCGCGTTATGGTCCTACCCATTCGCGGACGCGTGAGGTATCCGAGTCGTCGCTGTTGGAGAGATCATCAGTCATAGCCGGCGCGACCGTTCCCGCGTCATTCAATTATATCCCGCGTCATTCGATTATACACCTCTTCAGTAGCCACTACTTACGTGTTCATGGTGTAGTTGCGTTACTGGCAGGGACAATCCATTTTGGGCATGAGACCACATGGGTCTCTTTCCCCTCCATATCCGTCTTTCACTCTATGTATATCCGCCTTTCACTCTATATCAGTCTTTCACTCCATATCCGTCTTTCACTCTATATCAGTTCTCCGGCACTGATATCATCGCTTGCGAAGAAGTCCTTGACTGGTCCTCGACAAGTCCTCAACCTATGTTTTCCGGCATCACTGATGGGTATTATACAATTCCTTACGTAGACTGTTTGGATGCGGCTTGAATATATATAATTGAAGTATTCCAGTCAGACTTGTTGAGTATTCCAGTCAAACTTGAAGGAGCGTAAGTAGACTTGGAGAGCAAGACTTCAGTGATGCCATCTTGATGCATCAATAAGCGGGATAGAAGTAAAAAAACATATAGTTTTTAAGCAACTGCGAAATCCCAGTCCCGCTTGGTGGGTCAAGTATCTAACAATTGTAACAATACATGGTGTGATAACCTTGGAAAACGAACAAAAACAATCATACGTACCAGAATTACTGGACAACGCTTTGTCTGCGGGGGGATTTCAAGTTGCCAGTGGGTCATTGTTGGTGGTATCCTTCGGCACCGTTTGCGAGTGAATCCAAATTCAAGAATACAAGGTTGAAGAAACGTACCAGGTAAACTGGGGGAGGCGGGTTTCGCTGTCTTGCCAACTGGCGCATTTTTCGATTTTGGATTGTTGAGAAAACCTCTCTGAGGCTCTCTCTTGGAGTCTTCATCATGAACTGCATGGGATGAGATCGGAAGGCTCACCGTGCATACTCGACAACGGCGCCTTGAGTGTTTGTGCCTATTTTGAATCAAATTTTGAAAAAAATTAAAGAAACTTGGACTAATCCTTGGCCTTGTATATTTTTTGACGCTAGAATGTCGCCTCGACCCAGGAAGCCACAGCGCCGTCCTGGTACATATCTAGCAACAAAAGTCCCAGAAGCAATCAGCATTATATCCTTCCACAACGCAGTCTTCGCACCCGCTGGTCTCTCCTTGACACTAAGAGCCAGATGCAATTTCAAGAAAACGAGGCCGCAAGTCACTAATTTCACCACAAAGTAGAAGAACAGTCTCATTTACAATTCTACAGTTTTCGGTACATAAATTCGTTTTGCAAACAAACAAACAACAAAAAAAAACAACAAAAAAGTGGTTCAATTCATTACATGGTTCAATTCCATTACATGTTCTCCGCAACTATGCGAGCAACAAGGTCATCCTCGGATTCGGGGTAGTCCATTAATATTGTGCCATAGCGTTTACCACTGGGCAGCGCGTAAATCTGGTTACGCAGGAGGGAATTAACCCCTGATACAGACTTCCAGTTCGCAAAGTCCCATGCCCCAACCGCGATATCCTCCGGCACGATCCAGAACCCATCCGCATCAAAAACATGAGTCGCACTCGAGAAGCTGATGTACCAATCCGACATATTTGGATTATTTACGGCCTCTGTCAGGACAGCGTTGAGAATGTTGAATTTATCCGTAACGATGGAGGCTAGGGCTTCGTCGAATGCGTATTCATCCTGTATGATAAGATGCACTCCAGACGTCGTGTTTATGTCGAACCGAGGTTGGTTATCCAGCCAGCCGGTCACGTCGATACCAATGGCCCGCTCCCCAGCAGTGGCATTGACGGAGTAGCGTCGCATAAGTTGTATCTTCCCCCGCAATGCCCCAAGGGTTGGGACCGTGGTTCCGACATACCAAGAGCCAATGTTCTGTTGTATTTGCATGGCGATGGCGGTAGCGAAGGAGATGGTTGAAAGAATTGGATCCTGATCCTGCTTTATTTGTACGATTATTGCTTCCGTGCTATGCGTCGAAAGCCAGGACAGCATATCTCCGATGACAGTCGAAAGTAGAAGGAAGTTAGGTGGGTTTATGGGGTAAAAATTGTGATACATGATAAGAGCGTTGCCGACAAGGCCACTCCTCAGATCGAAGTACCTGATTCCGGCGTTCAATTGCTCGGTGATGGACATTGTCTGGCAACCGACGGTCGGGGTGTCAGAGACAGCCGTAGAGTCGTGCGTACCAGGAAGGGAAAGTGAGGAAATATATCTGTTGCCGTCGACAGCTGACATCCATGATTCGAGTGAATAAAATGTAAGTGGCCGTTGCACCCACAAAATGTCCCTGTTTCCATTGCGCGAGTTGAATACGACATTGAGGACATCGTCCAATACGGCCAATGTAGGCGTATCAGACGATGAATGCCCAGTATCCTCGTGTGGAGCCCATGAATTATTGTATATGCTAACATAAACATT
>JASFDA010000040.1:0-58106 GCA_036936965.1 Cystoderma amianthinum
CGAAATTCGAAATATTGCATGTGAAATTTGACAAATTAAAACACCTGAACGATTAAAACACCTGAACAATGATAGTAGATATGCTAGAAGTTTTAAGCCCATGGATGAAGAATTGGGTTTAGCCTCTGTATTTTTGGAGCACCGACAGCGTCTGGACTCTGGAAGGTGGTAAAATAGCTCGACTGCCTATCGAAAAAATGTACCCGCCACACTTACCAGTGCAAACTTGCAACTTTTGAAACATTGGGTCACTCCAAGAGGTGAAGGTGAGCCAAATTAACGAATCTACAGCCGTTTGATGACTTTCTGCAGATAATGACATACCTCTTCGGGTTCAAATGCCGGCGGTTTGTACTTGACGAGGAGAAGGTGTAGCCAATAACAAAGAATCAAGAGGTCGGATAGAAAGGAGTCGCGATGAAAATAGATAACAAATGCTCCTGCTTCATGGCGAGATCAAGTATGAGCGTGTATGACGAGGGAGACTGCGGCGTGTGGCTGATTGTGCGAGATTGTCGGACAAGAACCAACGCCAGATGGCAGCACTTGTAACAAAAGAATTCTTAGAACGTTCTTCTAGGACCGCGGAGGAGTCAAAGTAGAAGACTGCCCTTGGCATAAGTATGTAGAACAGATAATATTACTATTAGAATTAAATCCAGTGACAGTAAACAAATCGGTTCGTCTTGAAATATGTGGTCCGGGCCGGACTTTTATTTAATTACCTTTTGATCATCCCTTTTACTTACGCGAGGTAAGTACTCTGCTCTCTCTCAACAAAAAAAATGATTGGTGTATATGGAAGATACGTTAATAGGTTGGTCATTATTTTGAACTACTTTCCACCGAAATTGTATTCAACAAATAACTTGTGCTCAGAATAAACCCTTTGAATTCTTCACGTGCACTACGGATAGAAAATGTCATATTTAGCAGCAGCCAACTAAAACTTGTCCGCTTTTGTTCGAAAAACTCTGTCTCAAACCATCATCTTCGCTATCATCCGACTCTAAAAATTTCAGATATACGAGCCATGTCTACCACGAGGGATCCCACTGCACAGTCAGACATCACATTGATGAAGAGAGAACCTGATGGTTCGTTCAAGCGCGCTGATGCATCTTTCCGCAATATTATTGAGAAAGGCGGCAAATTCGCTCCTGAGAAAGGTCAGTTCAGGCCTCGAGCACTGTAGAGAGATGACAATCTTGAAGCGCTCCAATTTAGATCGCTATCATCTCTATGTCTCATACGCTTGCCGTAAGTTGGTTGGGGAAATCACACTTGCAGAAGCCCAATAACCTTGTTTAGCATGGGCAACAAGGGCATTAATTGTAAGGCTTTTAAAGGGTCTTCAAGATATCATTTGTAAGTGCTAACTATTAATCTACAACATGGTTCTCACAGCATTATTTCCTCAGCGGTCACTATCGTATCTCCACGGATGGGTGGGAATGGATGGCCCTTTGCCAACGTTGATGCTTTCCCGGGTGCCGAACCTGACCCGTTGTATCAGTCCGAGCACGTTAAAGATCTATACTTCAAAGCTGATCCTGATTACAGCGGCAGGTAGGTCTTTATGACGACGGTTTACTCCCAGACCTAGCTGATGTACCTTTGTAGGTTTACTGTCCCTGTTTTATGGGATAAGAAACTTCATACTATTGTCAACAATGAGAGTTCAGAAATTATCCGCATATTCAATACCGCTTTCAATGAGTTTATTACTCCAGAGCTAGCATCTTTGGATTTCTACCCAGATGCACTACGCCCAGAGATCGATTCTTTGAATGAATGGATCTATCCAAACATTAACAGTACGGTAAAAATTAGACTTTTTCTCCATCTTCTGATCACCCTGCTTCTTCCCAGACGGAGTTTACAGATCAGGGTTTGCAACAACACAAGGAGCGTATGAGAAAGCTGTCCACGAGGTCTTTGAAGCCCTCGACAAGGTTGAAAAGATCTTGACAGGTAAAGACTATCTTGTGGGCGGCAGGCTTACCGAGGCTGATGTGAGACTCTGGGTCACTATCGTAAGCCTAGCTATCCAAAACGCTTATCATGTTTCCTCATGATGCTGTCACCAGATTCGCTTCGACCCTGTCTATGTTGGTCATTTCAAATGTAACTTCCGCACCATTCGTGACGGCTATCCAGCGATCCACAAGTCCGTCTTATCCCCTTTGATAGTTCCATTAGTATTTACTACGCACTTCTAGGTGGATGCAGAAACTGTATTGGAACAACGCCGCATTCAAGGACTCAACTAATTTTGAACATATCAAAACTCATTACTATTGGTCGCACCCTACTGTATAAATTTATTTCCTCCTTGTTAGTGTTATTTTTGACTTAGTATTTTCAGATCAACCCTACCAGAGTCGTACCTGCTGGCCCTATCCCCAATATCTTGTCTCTGTGAATAATTTGAACCCAACGATTCAATGTACTTGTATTAAAAATGTACCCTTATTTAAAATCTTCACAAAATGCTACACTAACATGAAGTCAGATCACCAGAATATGGTGTCCATGATTTAGATTAAATCAAGGTTCCAAGATCGAATTACTGTACAGGTGTAATTTTACAGTGAATGGTGTATACTGGAAAGTAGCAAATAAAATGAAGTTTGCTATTTACAAATCTCGGCGTTTAATACCGACTTTACAACCAAGCGGTTTTCGGAGGAAACCTTCGCGAGTTTGAAGCTTCAAAAGCAAAAAGTCAAAATTATGAGCACAGCCTGTTCTAATTTGATACTCACCGGAAGGTCTGGGTTTTCAAGCACGATGTCATACCGCCGCATGATGGAAGCCACAATGATTTGGAGTTCCAAAAATGCAAGGTTACGGCCAACACAAGCCCTGCAAAGAAATAAAGAATAAATTTCAAAGCCCAAGTTCAGAAGAAGCAACAGACCTAGGGCCAACTGAAAAGGGATTGAACGCTTTCTGCATAGCAGCTATGTCACCCTCAAACCACCGTTCTGGTCGGTATGTCTCTACGTCATCACCCCAAACTGACTTTTCCCGGTGGATGGAGTAGCTTGGAACGCTCAACACAGTGCCTTCAGGGAAGAACTGGCCCAATACGGTTAGTCCACCGTCGGGGACAACACGGGGAAGGCCGATCGCAGATGTCGAATGGATTCGAAGGCCTTCATTAATGCAGGCATCCAGGAATGGTAGCTTCTTAACTTGCTGGCCTGTCGCGACGGTTTCATCTTCCGTACCAAGCTTTTCGTCGAGTTCTTTGTGTAGTTTTTCTTGCACATGGCGGTTCCTAGCAAGGTGGTAGAAGATAGCACATGTTGAGCTGTTGAGATAATTAGCATACAGCGGCCACGAACGTTGGAAAATTTAGATTTACTTGGATGTCGTATCTGAGCCTGCTATAAGCAAAGTGAGGGCTTCTGCGGTAAGCTCCTCTCTGCCCATGGGGTTACCCTCACTGTCTCTCCCCGCCTTCAGCTTGCTTAGGAGGTCGACGCGGTCGGTTGGTGTCGCCAAACGCTTTGCTACTGCCATAATAGCGATACCAGCTAATGTCTGGACGTCCTTGCCCCCCTTTCGGTACCAAGGCAGATGACGAACCCAAGGTCGCCAATAGCTAGGAAGGACGCCCATAGACATTGAAAATTCGCCTCTACCATTAAGAATCTTGACTGCAGGAATTTCAACGGCCTCTACTTGTTTCTCAGAGCCATAAGAATCCATGACGTCTTGCTGATTCTTTGGGACAACAGCGGAGTCTTTGCAAGCTTCGAGCATGCCGAATGGGGCGCCGAACGCTAAGTCACCGACGATATCGAATGCTAAATAGTTAGTCCCTATACATTGCTAAAATAAGCGAGGTAATAGAGCGACGGGTTTGTACTGACAGGGTAAACAGTCGAGCCAAAGCCGACCTTCCGCCCCTCTCCAACCACCTTCGCCTTCTGTACCAGACTCGCCTTTCAGCGCTGCGGCGAATAAACGATCCCATTGCCGAACGAAAGTACCAACATACTGGCGGATATGCGGTTCGAACTCGACGACACTCTTTTGAGAGAAAATGTGCGAGACAATTTTCCGTTTGCGAGTGTGGTCATTACGGTCACGAGTACTGAAAACGCCCCGCTTGATAGAGACGAAAGCATCATAGAAGGTTGATTTTAGTGCGCCGTTTCCGTGAGCATAAATAATTGATAGGGCATCTGGTTCGGCGATGGAGACGTGGTTTGGGGCAATGCGAACAAAAGGTCCTTTAAGAGCAAGCCTTTGTGAATGCCTGCACGAGAGGAAAAATATGATGCAGACTGACCATACTTGAGGTGCATGTCGTGTACAACTTCTGAGCGGTGGCCTTGTTTGCTCACCCACCCTAGCCACAAGTCAGAGAACCTGGCTAGGAATGGGCCAGGATATAAACGGATGCCATGAGGGTCCAGGAGGTACGGTATGAGATGAACAAGGAAGAAGACAACGGGGATAAAGACCGCTACAGTCTTCAGATCATAGAGGCTGTATAGGTCGTCCAAACGACCGAACATGATATATGATAACAGGGGGTGAGGGGAAAGTGGGGTCCGATAGCTGGGCAGGTTTATATAGGCTTAGACTCCACATATGTACATGCAATTATTTACCAATGCATTTTAGGGGAAACCTGTCGGTTTGTTTCTGAGCGAGATCCGTTCATGGCTTCCCCAGATGGGTCTGACCTGAACCGGTTCTATTCATAGCGTTGCCCTGAACACAAACGTAATAAATTACAGGGCTGAAAGTTTAATCAAGCGCATGCTGCGTTTATCATCGGACTCCTGTGAACTTGGATCGAAGACCCTGTTGCACGAAGACGACGGGACCGGGTGATTGACACGGACGAATCGTTCCATCAAATCATCATCTAGCCACTGGCAAGTCTGATTTGAGTCGGCTGACTCTCGGTTATCTTTTACTCATTTCACAACATCCACGCGAGTCTCGGACCATTTAATCGAGCAACTTGAGAACACTTGAACTCTTTAGGAGCCTGGGCGTGTCTCTATCTTGACAAATGGCAGCCTACTTGCCTCAGATATACCACCCTATAATAGGATACATCAGGACACGGTGAGCAGCCTGATGTGAACTCGCGGCAAGTACTTTGTTTCCAGATTTCATAATAATATCATTGATCAGGATTAATATATCGAAGCGAGGTTCACCCGACTGAACTCAATTGAACCCGACTCGGACGCAGACGCTCAATACACCTTGCCGCCGCACTGTCGTTACAGCGTGTAACTAGTCTCGTTTCCTGTAAGGCACTGGCTGCAAGATATAAACCACACAGACAGACCTTACAAGCTTAGACGGTCCGGCGCATAACCGGCAGAACGAAGAATCTCAACATATAACGCTAAGGCACGGTATTTTACTGTACACCGGTTCTCCGTTGAACAACAAATCAAACCGTTACGCAAGACGATATACTTAGACTAGCCCATCCCTTGTGCATCCGTTCCTCATGGCAAGTCGTTAGCGGCGAGATGCCTATACAACACGTATCCTCGTTCCTCCCTTGTCATAACGTCGACCCCATCCTCAACCATGCCTCATCTCACTGGCTTCTTCTTCTGCTTGGGCTTTCTATTGATCAAGACTGCCTGTGGACAGACGTACAGTGCTACATATTTGCCCTCTAATGTTCCTCCAACCACGGAGGAGGGCCAAACTGGCACCAACCAGTGTGGAACTAGCCTTAATCAGACATCAAGTTGCCAGAATGCGTACAGTGAAGTCATAATACTGGCAGCTCCACTTCACTTTTTTTGATTGGTTTCTCTCAGTTAATGCTTTGGATGACTTTTGCATATTTGCGCCTCCTAATCCGGGCGCCGAGTCTTTCATCGGAAATACAGAGGTACACAAATAAGTTCATATCCACCTTGTGGTATATCTGATAGTAAAATTCGCATGGTCTTTACCAGCGCGTTGAAGTAGCTTGGTGCATCAAGGTCGGTGTATAACCCCGGGTGTTGACGAAGATCAGTTGAGATCTTTTATCCAAAACTCAGAATGGCACTGGTGCCCGCCTAATCCCCGATGGAGCGATAACTGGTGCCCATTTCGTACAGACACCAGATTTTGTTCAAGTCACAGGTACGAATGTAGTTTTTTTTTTTATAAGATCCCTGATGCATGCGTTTTCCGACAGGCATAGGGAACCTCACGCTTCTTAATGTTCCCGCCGGTGATGGTGGTGTGAGTACTTCACTTATAACAAATAACTTAGCATCCACTTACCAAATCGTATTCGCGGAATAGGGAGAGGTGCGAGAATAAATCGGCATGACAGATCTTGTTCCTGTTATTGACTTCCACCGTAGCTCGATCCCCATGGCGCAGATGGAAATGGCAAGGATTTTTCAATTATCTCATAACGCGGTTCTTTTATATTTTGACCCGCAGGGAACCCAATTGGAGGGCTAGTTTTCTCTACTGCTTTTGGACAGCTTGAGGAAATCCATGAATGGACGGTATGGCTTTTCTTCAAAGTTATTCCTCCAGAGCTAATTTTGTCATGATACACTTTACAGAACTTCTTGTCAGACAGTTTATTCTGTTTCCGAGCCTGTAAGCCGGGCCCAATGGCACCGACCTTTTGCCAGCACATCTACGACGAGATGGGTTGCGCTTGGAACATGCCGGCAAGTTATGCTGCTGGATTTGAAAGTTGCGCAGGAGATAGTGGCGAGGTATCTATATGATTATCTCCAACCGGAAACTCATATTAACCCTGCCACGTAGCCTATGGGCGTCTACGGTGCCTCGACATTTCACCAAGGAGATGCGGCGACTCCAGCGGCACATCCCGCCCCCTCTTCGTCATCCTGTGTTACTTCAAGCACCATTGGTAATGGGTTTCTAATAGTTGGCACATCCGTCAGTGTGCCTACTCCGACTTCTAGTTCAGCTTCCGCTACGATCACATCTGGTGTAAGCACCTCTTTCACATCAGTTGTGTCATCTGTGTCAATTACTTCTCGTCATCTTCTTAGGCTTCCAAACAGACTCTGAGCAGCGGTATCAAATCCGCTGCTTCTTTGGCCAGTGCGACGGCGACAGGGACGACATCTGGTTCTTCGCGTACTGTGCCTCAAGAATGGTGGGAACGCTTTGTCGTCATTATCGGCTCTGCTGCGGTTTGTTCTATTTTTGGGAGCTTCTTAGTTCTGTAGAGTCTTCATCGTATCCCCCATCTCATGATCTTCAGCCTCAGCTACTGTTGGACTTTACGGACAGTTATCTTCTCTCACGATTGGACTCTCTTTTTAAAAATACCTCATTCAGCGGGAGTTTCTTTAAGCAGACCATTCTCGATGCCCTTTTAGAACAGTTTGTTGTATAGATGCAAATCGTGGACAAGGTATTGGATGATAAATAGCCCTAGATCTTAAGCAGATCCCTCGAATTCGTGTACGCATGTTTGTACACATTTAACCTACTGTCAATGCACTCCTTGAATCCCATCTCCTAAGCTCAAACATGTACTGCTCAATGTGGTTGTCGAAACATTGAAGATCTGTAGAACCATTTTCCATGTGCTGATTTTGTCATGTTATGATAATGAAGTGTCAAACAAAACAAAAATTGAGAGACATTCCACTCAACAGAGCCAAAAAAAATTCCAACAAATATCCTCGAGCTTAAGGTACAAGACACCGAGCCACTATATATGTACCTGAATAGTTATGTAACAGTCGTCTGCTGTAATTATAAGTATACATGACCAATCAAGTATCATTACTACCATTAGCCCGGTTCGAGGAATGTTTTTGATACCCATGACTTATTAGCCCATTTATATGCTAGTTTTCTCACGAAGCAGGGGTATCGCACTTGGAGCGCAGTCCCAGTCCTCCTCAGAAGATGATCTCAAACCTCCATGGCCTTCCAGACGATAACAAGTAGTCCAACATCAACGGCGACCTCAAATGAAAGTACAAACAAAGGGCTTTCGCTAGGCGGATCACCTCCATTAATTCTTGCTTTCTTGGCAATTGGACTTCTTTTCGGTGCCATGATAGCTGTCTTTGGGTGGAGGCGCTTTAGGTTGGGCTCAACATGGGTGTTACCAGAGCCAGGGGTGCGAAGGGCGCATGAGCCGATTGGCAAGCGGCCTGAGTTATGGGATGTTTGGAGTTATCCATCTTTCAGGAAACAGAGTAGGGGCAAGAGTGATGAGAAAGATTTGTGGCAAAGCATAATGGTTGGTGATATTTAAATATTTCACAAGTGGTTCGGAAATAAATAAAGCGGTATCAACAGCCTCTCTCTGTGGTGGTATTATGTGATAAAGAGATGGTAGATACTCGGCCCAAGACGTTGAAGGCCCGTGTCGTTAATGTACTGGACGAAATAACCGCACCAGAAAGTTCGCGATGGTCACACCACACGCGGATCGATAGTGATGCAAAATTTAAAACAAAAAAAACTGACCTGCAAGTCGCAGTCACGATCGCGATGCCTTCTCCACGTCTTCATGGGAAAAAAGTGGTGATGCATGATTCTAAACTAAACGACAGACAGGGTTACGGTTCTAATGAGAGGTTGGAATACGCTATTGGTTTATATCACTGTCCGTGGCGAGAAGCAGACTGATAGTGATAAGTGTCGTAATAACGATTTGTGTCATGCATTGGACGCGAGACGGCGAAACTGGTCCGAACTCCTCCGCTGAGTTTATCCTGCAGGTCTGTTGAGAAATGACCTGTGGAATGCAGCCGGGGCGCATCAGGTGTGAGAGCTGTATAGCTATATCACCGAGCAGCACAAGTTGTCCCAGAGGTCTTTACGCGCTTGATCGCGCAACGCCTCACCGAGGTCTGCGCAATGATAACAAGCAGCTGTTTTCAGCCTCCCGGGAGACTGACAAACCGCCAAACCAGGTGTGATGCATCAAACAATCAACCCGTAACACCCCCTGAGATCTTAGGAGGGCGGGATTTACCGAAAGTGAGCAACGATGTTCGAATGCGGTGTTGACGCGCTGTTGGTGTTTTTCAGAGAAGTTATCCCACTCCGCCTGCCAAATCTGTTTCCCAACGGCAGTAAAGATGGCTTCTAGGACATTGAGGACTGTTACTCCTTGCTCATTTTGAGCCTGAATGACCCAGGGAACAGGGAACAGGGAGCACGTGATGTCGAGGACGGGGAGTGAAGGCGAGGTGGCGTAGTGGGACAGTTCAGCCTCCCCGATAGCTACATCAAGGTAAGAGACATGTCGCGCAGTCACTGGTGATTCGCGGAGGTCCCATAGAATGGAAGTGCAATGACTTGGGGCGATTTCATGTTGCGAATAACGCAACAAAGGGTGAAGAATGAATGTCTCTTCCCGGTCGGAATGAGGGAGTATTGGTAGTGCAAGATCGACCTTGTCGTCTGCTGGTGTTGTCATTGTTAGGGGATAGTGTGAGCTGAGGAGGTTTGAAGAAAGTGATTTTGCAGTATTCGTGTGGGCCAGACATGATAACATTGCCCGACACTGCCCATCTTTATAGGGGTTGTGGCAATTTTTTTTCTGAATGAGTTACCCGGCTGGGCAAACAGAATGGAGTCCGTGTCGCAGGTGTTAGTGTTTCCGTGCGTAGGAAATAACCGCCGAGCTGTTTACGACTCTGCCGATCTTGTAAACAGCATTATAAACGCCCTCGCCACTTCACCACACTACAATGTCTACCCTCGAAGAACCAATATCACGATTTTGATGGATTTCACAGCAATGTTGCACCCAGTAATTCACAACAGGTCATCAAGCCATAGAAGGATCATTTGATCTGTATAAGTTTTCTATTCTTGTGTCCAGAAACGCAGTAAGGATAGTCGAGATGCTGTCGCTTTTCTGCAGAGTAGGTAGTGGCTGTGTAAGGGTTGTTAATGTCACGAGAAAGATTCCCTGATTTGTATAGTTCTCACCCAGTAGCAAGACCAAAGGCAAGGCAATCACGTACAGTTCTGTGTAGCACCCAAAGAAAGATAGAAACAAATTGTGCCTGCACATCACAACTCCACATCACATTCCTTAGAAACAGGGTTTCTGCCTAGATGCGAAGAATGAATATGGGATCCGAAAGTGGCAGTGAAACCACGCGTAAAAGATGAAATAAACGCGGAGGATACAATTCGAGTTCCCTCCGTCGATATCGTTTCTAGTTTATGACATTCTTGAAATGTCAATTTAATGTGTCACCCAACCTGGGAAGTCGGAGAACGTTCCCCCGACCGGAACTGCGCTAAGTGGGTTCGGGGTTGCATTGAATGAGGCCAGCTTAGCAACTGGAAATAGGGGGGCGAAACCAGCGACGCGCGAGACTAAGAGGCAGTGAAGCCCCACGTGAGAGTCGCTCAGCTATTGAGGCCGTACTAATTTTTTTTCTACGACATCAAGCAGTTGCAGACTGCCGCTGTTAATGGCAGGCAGCATAGTAAGCAATTTAGTAAGTAAGATGCTAAAGAAAGCGTACCGTTTCAAAATCACCGACCAACTGTGCTATAACGAGCCATATTAGACCGTCTGCTGTTACGAATACCCTATCAATATGCAAGCATAATATGACAACTCACTAAGTCTTTCGGTCGCTTCTAATACCAGAGGTTTGCTAGAGGCCTGCAATTGTGATGCTGTAAATGTGAACGAACCCGTGTACATAGTAATTTGTCAATACTAATCATCAACTAATCACAAGTTTATTACATAATGATAATCGTCTTGTTCTACTATCTGAGTACCTCAAAGGCGACACGTTCATGTCATCTGAAGTCGATTATCGATTCAACGCAGGCGTATGTTTAGTTGTTTGCGCTTCAATATCTGTGATCTGTCTGGCAGTAAAAATGAAGGGTGGGGTTGCACGTCATATGTTGGCCCCCAACGTTCCAGAAAACTTCAACAGAGGACTCTTCTACGCCTTTTGGGTTGAAAATGTCGCGGAATTCAATCAAGGCTATCCGCTCAAGGAGGCGCTGTTTTGGCATGAAGTACGTTAATTTCAATGAAAAATCATGAGGCGATATGGATAATCTAGCCCTACTGTTCAGATGCGTACAAGGAAACTAATCATATTCATTCTATTTGCTCTCATATCTGTCGATCACATCACGCTCTTAAGCTGGATGTGCCTATATGACGTCCAAAGCAATCGACAAAACATCTATTGTCAAGTCGTCTTTGTTATTTTTTCATTTTTGATGGCGTCAATTTCTATGATATCAGTCTCGAAGAATGAGTCTGAGCATGCACACTGCATAATGCATTTGTCTTTTCTTTCTGCTTTGGCTACGGCGCTCACTGTTGCCGCCGAATTATCGCTTGCAACGAAAGCAATCAAACCGACTATTGATGCCAACCTATTCTTTACTCTTGCATGGTACCTGCAAGTTTCATTATTAATGACCTGTTGTGTTTTAACATCTACGACGCGAACTGGACCCCCTTTATTCTTTCGTGCAATGAAAAAATCACCAGTGGAACGCGAAAGTGATGATGGTCAAGCGTTAACGCAAACTGTCAGCGGTGAGATTGGTAAGAAACCGCGGTATTTACTGTTCAATGATATTTACAGTCACTAAGGTGCCTCTGTTTTAAATTTCCTGTCTCTCTCGTTTGCTACGCCAATATTTCTTTTGGGAAAAACAACTAGCAAAGTCGATATTGACCACCTACCCGTCCTTGCGCCAAGCTTACGCGCTGCAGAGAATTTTTCAAGAATATATCCAGCTTTCTTGCACTATTTTAGCGTTCCGTGGATTCTTTGGCGACCTCGTCCAGGCTCCGGCATTGCATTGGCTATTCACTTGATATGGGCCAACTGGCGCGCATTTTGGACACTTCAGTGCATTTCAGTCGTCAATGCAGCCATGTATTACGCACCGGCTACAGTCATACAAGGTTTTCTTGGCTACCTGGAAAGTAATCCAAGCCGAACGAATTTATCTTCTGGTTGGATCTACCTTATAGGACTGCCATTAAGTCATCTCGTGCTTGTCATAGGTAAGCTCTATTGTCGAACCTAACCTTATTATTAGATACTTAAGTTCCCGACATAGTCAATACACAACTCTGGTCCCTCTCAGGTAGCCATTTACGATCGCGATATGTTATGCAATTGAATATAATTCTCTTTGCAAAAACTCTTATTCGCAAAAACATCTCATCCTCATTGGTGGGTGTTGATGAGGCAGGTGATAAGATTGATTTTGTGAGCAAAGTTGAGGTGATGACATTGATGACCACGGATGCCTCACGTGTCGGGGAATTGTCCAGGCATTCATTTACATTAACAGGTCCGTGCTATGTTATCATAGCATTGATTTCTCCTTAACGAATTGCTTAGATTCAGTTATCGGCATCTCTATTGCAATGTTCATCCTTTATCATCTTCTTGGTAAGTCAAAATGTGTTTCTTTATCCATAATACACCTGAACGGCCAAGCAGGAGTGTCAGCATTTGTTGGGCTAGCTGTTGCCTTGACCTTACTTCCGCTCAATCATTTCACTGGGAAAATTGTCGTGTTGGCCCAAAGACGCATCATGAAAGCGCGGGACGAGCGTGTAGCACTGACAAATGAGGTAACAAAACTATCCACTATTTATAAACACTTAATGATTGGAACTCTAGATTCTGGGTGCTATCCGCATGATAAAAGTAAGAGTTTGCTAGCAAAATCGTGCACTGATTGATATTTGGTAGTTTATGGCTTGGGAGCACTATTTTGAAAAGAAAGTGCTCAAAATCAGAGAACGAGAGTTAAAATATCAACTGCAGAATTTTAGAGTCGCAGTTCGTAACAACTTTGTAACATGATGCTGTATTGATACTAATTTTCGACAGGCTCTCTGGAATTCCATGGGGTATGTTTATTTGCAAATTTAGTGATGTTATAATCAAATTAATACGGGGAAGAACCTCCATCCCTCTGATATTTTCGCTGTCTTGCTTTTGGCACTATGCTGTAGTCATGAAACAGGAGCTGTCACCTTCGATCGTATTCCCTGCGGTGAGCTATTTCGGTCATTCTGCATAGTCTTTTGGTTCATCTGAACTGAATCTGAATACAGCTCATTGGTTAGTTTAGAATTATAGATATGGAACATAACTGATGATTTGTGTTAGTTTTTGGTGAGGTTCAATGGGCAATCAACCAAATTCCTGAATTCTTGGTCAACGGATTACAGGTATTCGACCATCCCTTCAAGTCAAACAGCCAATGAATAGTATGCTGACATTTTTTTAAGGCTTTTATTTCTCTGCAGCGAGTTGAGAAATACTTACAGCTCGCCGAAATCAATGTCATACCCGATAGCAATGAGGATTCACCAACGACTCTAGAATCATCGTTAAATTCAGCCACTGTTACTTGGCCGCGTAACTCCTATAATAACAATACAGCATCATCCCAGCCTTTGTTTTCGTTGATTGATATATCTGTGCGTTTTCCGGCTGGAGAGCTCTCTCTCATCTGCGGAAGGACTGGGTCGGGCAAATCACTCTTGCTCTTGGGTAAACTATATGTTCCTCAATGAAATCTCCGTCTAACTGAAACGATGCGTAGCGCTGCTTGGAGAGGCTGACGTCATTTCAGGTCAAGTTGAAATTTGCCGTTCCAATGCAAATTCCGCGATATTTTCTTCCAACGGAGAACCTTGGATTGTTAGTGGGTTGTGTGCTTATGTACCTCAGGTAAATTGTGCTTCTTCCATGTCTTATTAGGTCTTATCTAACGTCCCAAATCCCTAAGACTCCGTGGTTGAGAAACCAATCTTTAAGAGGCATCGTTGATTTATTCACGTCACATCCCGACTTTAATCATTGCATCCAGATAATATTCTTTTTGGATTGCCTTTCAATGAAGCACGCTATCAAGAAACATTAGAGGTAATTCACTCCATTATATTCTAAAGCTTAAATGTTGACGACAAAGGCATGTGCTCTGGTACATGACTTAAGCATTCTAGAAGATGGCGATCTGTCTGAAATTGGGGAGCATGGCGTGAGAATATTGTGCTTAAGAACGGTTGTGCTGTGCTGACCCATATTTGTAGATTAACATCTCTGGCGGACAGAAAGCACGAGGTTGGTTCAAACTTTCTCTACAGAACATTATTAACTCATTCATTCTTTAGTATCACTTGCACGTGCAGTCTACTCGCGAGCTTACACATTAGTACTAGATGACGTACTCTCTGCAGGTAATTGACTACAAATCTCGCCTAAGTCTAGCCATCTCACTAGATTCAAGTTGATGCCCATACTGCAAGTTACCTGTATTACAGCTGCCTGCAAGGCCCACTTCTACGAGGGCGAACAGTTATCCTAGCATCTCATCACGTTCAACTATGTGGGCCTGGAGCACATTATATCGTGGCTTTGGATAACGGGCGAGTACAATTTTCTGGAGGTTGGGATGTGTTCAGACGAACACCTTACTTGGATTCAATTGTTTATAAGGACGTTCAAGAAAAATACCTTAGAAGCTCTGGGGAGGCAGTTTGTGAAGGCCTTGATGATAAAGTTGCCAGCCCTGCTGTCAATATTACACACGGCCAGAACAGGAAAGAAAAACAATCTCCTCGCATACTAATTGAAACAGAAAAGTCCTCTATTGGACAAATAGAAAAGGACGTTTGGATTACATACATCAAAGCTTGCGGAAATCATTGGTATTGGTTCATATTTATCGCGGTAATGACTCTAGCCTCATTGGCGCCTGTTGCGGCGAATGGATGGCTCAAGTAAGTTCTTATTGCATGCCTTGGCCATCATCTCTGAAATTTTGCTATAGGATTTGGTCTAGTACTGGCGACATATCAGGTAATGCGTGGTACTACCTTAGGGTCTATGCAATCGTAAGTGGGCCAATATCCATTACTGATCAATGACATTCATCTGTATCCGTATCAGATAGTAGCCTTTGGTATATATCCCGTATTGTTTCTCAATTGGATCTCAATTCGACCTTCTCAGAGATTGTTCTTAAGATTTTACGATGGTTCATTCTGTGTAAGGAGAACTTTACTCCATCATCAACTTTCAAGGAATTTGACACCTTTTCAAGTTTCGGGGAGCATTCATGCCTCAAAGATACTCTACCAAGGTCATGTTCCTTTGTTAGTGCTCGAGTTGGGGACTGTACACTCACAGGAAACCACTAAATAGGTCTTTTTAATGCCATACTATTCGCTAGTATGAGGTTCCATGACACAGTGTCAAGAGGCAGAGTCCTCAATAGATTTGGAAAGGATTTCGAAGGTCAAATATCCAGCTTCTCAAGTGATGGCGCTACTGTTCAACATTTCATCTCCAGGGATAGACAGCAAGTTGCCTGATCAGTTTGGTAGGGCCATGATGAACGGAATTACCGTGTTGATTACGTTTACCACAATCACCATTATTGGTGGATGGGCTTTTGCTGTTATAGCTGCAATCATAGGATTCCTGATCTACTTCGGTGTGTTGTTTTGCTTGCAAATAATTGTTGCGGTCTGAAGCTTGTCACCCTTTAGTTGGGGAGGTAAGCTTAAGACAGATATAATTATTACCTTGCTAAATTGATGAAGATCTTTGGCAACATTGCCCGTGACCTACGAAGACTCTGTAAGCTGAAATCTACGTTTAATGACATTAGGGCTCAATGATTTTTTCACAGCTTCCGTGTCAAGTTCTCCCCTCTTCTCTATCTACGGGGAGGTAATTTCTGGTTTATCCGTCATACGTGCTTTCGGAGCATCTGCGGCATACATGCGGGAAATGATGCAATGTGTTGACATGGTTGCTTGTGCCTACTAGCCCTGATATCAAGGTCGTTGACTTTTATCAACAGAACGCCACCCCTTCCTACTGGACTAGAGCTTGTATGTCACTTGCTAGAGAGGACAACCGAGTTTTTAACTGCCTACCTCAGTAAATCTCTGGCTCTCCATGCGCTTCCAATTGCTCGCTGCTGGGATTATTTCGTTGATCGCTTTCATTTCTCTCATTTCCCCCCGAGTAGACCCATCAATGGCTGGCCTTGCTTTGGTTTTCGCATCTACTCTTCTTCGCGATGTGAGTAAGGCTCAAAATCAGATTTCTTTCAATCCTCAATGATGGACTACGTAGCTCATCTGGCTGGTGCGTGCTCCGCCCCCCCACTCAATTGTTGTAGCAACGGTCTGGCTTTTACAGGTAAGGCAATACGTCGAAGCTCAGCAAGCCATGGTACGTTTCATTCCCTTATCCAATTGTCACAACACGGCTACTCTCCTCTCATCACTTATAGGTAGGACTTGAAAGAATCAAGGAATACTCCGACCTACCATGCGAGGCGCCACAGTTTATTGAACCACGACCTCCTGTTTCTTGGCCAATGCACGGACAAATTAAGTTTCAGGGTCTCTCCGTGAGATACGCAGTGCGTAAATCCCCTCGTTCATGTTTGAAGTTTGAAATTTATGATTCTATATGATCGTTGGAACAATGTAGCCAGACCTCCCTAACATTCTTCATGATCTGACATGTGAGATCCGGCCCAGAGAAAAGGTAACGTTTCGCTCTCACAATCTATTTCCTTGATCGATGGTTTTCTTTTTATCTGAAGGTTGGTATTCTTGGACGTACGGGTTCAGGAAAGAGTAGCATTGGTCTCGCTCTGTTCCGATTTTTAGAGGCTAGTAAAGGGAAAATCATAATTGATGGGCTGGACATTGCAAAACTAGGATTGACAGACCTGCGGCGCTCACTCACCATCATTCCGCGTGAGTTTTGTCTGTTTTTTGTTTGTTTGAAATCAATTTGAGTTTATATCTAATGCATATATCATCTGTTTCTTATTTATCTATCATAGAAGAGCCCGTCATTTTGAGTGGAACCTTGCGTTCGACTATCGATCCATTGGGAGAACATAACGACCCCGAAATTGTATGTGTTCTCAAATATGATTGATGACGTTGTTCAATATTGGTTATACTAGTTCGATGCTTTGTGTCGTGTCCATTTATTGGCTTCGTCGCCATCAGAAAATATTAATTTAGACAGGGAAATTGAACCCCCCCAAGAGGACAACGGCGGCCACAATAATGCCAATGTTTTTCATGATTTGGAGTCCCCAGTCTCTGAACTTGGAGAAAACTTTTCTGCTGGGTGAGTATGGCATGCATGGCACAGAATTTTGACTAAGAATCATCATAGTCAGAAACAACTACTATGCATGGCGAGGGCTCTTCTTCGGCACTCTAAGATACTGCTCCTGGATGAGGTACTTGCCTTCCAGATGGGATGATCTCTTTTTCTGATGCTAAACAATGATAGGCAACTGCTAGGTGAGTACCTTTTCCGTCAGGACAATCTCGGGGGATGAGCTTCGAAAAACAAAATTCTCAGTGTCGATTATGCAACGGATGAGTTAATCAGCAACACCATCAGACAGTGAGTGATAGTATTATGATATATATCCGACTTGCAATTGAAACAGCTTGGCAGAGAGTTCATAGATAGCACCGTTATTACAATTGCGCATCGATTACGGACTGTTATTCACTACGACAGGGCAAGTACTTCCAGTCAAAAATATATGCACTAACTGAACTTCATTGACTTAATCAGGTAATGATTCTTGAGGATGGGTATATTTCGGAATTTGACAAGTCAGAAGCAGCCTTTTGTGTTTGTCGCAAAAACTGATAGAGTTGGCCAGACCCGAAGTGCTATTTGCCAATATGTCCTCTAAATTTTACGCTTTGTGCGAGGCGGCAGGGAAGCAAGAGTTTAGGACTTTGAAAGAGATCATCAATTCGGGATCAAGGCTTAGGACTGACCAATGATTGATGGGCAAGTTCTAGCTTATGTTGTGATGTTGCGTAGCAGAAATGCCATTTAATTGAAAAGGATGATGCGTGAACAGCCCAAATTTAGGGTGAATTACTAAAACAACAGAGGATGGACAAGGCATGATATGTATAAGCGTACACCCAGCCCTAATGTATCTACATCCAGAAGCATGTGTGGACCACTCCAAAGGCCGTTTACATGGCATACCTAAAGGAGACATCAGACTTTGTTGGGCGAATAGTATTTGTAATCCACTTACTTCCTTGTCCACTCTCTTGCCGTTGCTTCATACCGAGTGCGGTCTGTCTTATACAAATGAGCGATATCCGGCACCAAGGGGTCATCAGGATTTGGATCCGTCAGCATTGAGCAAATGGATAGCAACACTACGAGTGTCATATAAGCGACGGACCGGGGATATAACGTGACATAAGACGCCTTACCCTTAGAAATAGTCAACGCAGGCGACCATTGATCTCGCAGGATGTCCAAGCAGATAGAACCATTGGCATTGATGTTTGGATGGTAGATCTTAGTCGTGAAGCTAACCTTGGGAGGCTTGAATGGATAATCGGTGGGGAAGGTAATGGAAAGGAAGAAGACGCCGCCCGCATAGGGAGAATCACCCTTCATTATGGAGATGAGTCACGGCCGAAAAGGTGAAAGCATCGGGTACTCACGGGTCCCATAATAGTTGCTTGCCATTGAAACATATTGTCTCCAGTTGGACCAGCGCTGCATGATGAAGGTGGATCACGTCCAAGATCAATCAATTCCTAAAAGCAGAATAAGGCACTGAAATATTCACAGCACCTCACGAATCGACGCTGGGGTGAGAGGGGGTGAGGTCGGCTTACCTTGTTAATGCGCTTAAGAGCCATCTGTGAACTTGCAAAAAGATAATGAGAAACTAAGGAATCGTTTCCATCGCACAAGATCAATTGAGTTGAGTTATGGATGGCGAAAATGCGATTATGGTGCGATATGGTTGAAAGAACATAGTCTATGAGCTATATAGTAGCGACATACAGGGAGATGGACTTACAGAGTTGAAAAGAAACCCTGTGGACAGAAGTCTTCTGACTAGGTGGTGGTGAGGGGATAAGCTGTATGGCAGCTGGTTGCCTCTGTTTTGTAAGCTCTGAACAGCCACGCGAGATGGCTTAGTCATCAACCGTTGACACAGCCTGTGTCATTTGTTATCATTTTCTCGGCTCCCTTATGAGCATTTTATTGTCTCCAGAACCTTCTTCTTTTCGCCTTTAGGTTGGCACATTTGACCAATTCTCCTTTTTTCGAGAGCGATTTCTACCTCCGCTTGAACCGCTCGGTGGCCGCATGTTGGCCATATGAGAAGCATTAGAAGCATCAATGCCTTTGACCAACTGTTAGGTCATCATGAGAACCTCTGGTCATGTACTCTCAAGGGCTTTCTGACAGTTGTCCAACTTGGCATCAAGATACAAACATGTATAATTTTTGGACAGCAACGAGTAGGTAAATAAATAACTCGAGCTGCTCGGCTCGTCTGCAAAAACGTACTTGCTTACAGGCATGCATCACAAGGCCGCAGTTAATGAGAAATAACCGCACTTGCGTTATGCTAGCCCAGATCACGTCCAAGACCATCCCATCTGCCTGAGAGGTCACTCGCAGCTACAAAGCAAGCAAGGGAATGAAATAGATAGGATTGCCCATCTTCTCATGTGAGATGGGCATGAAACAAAGACTAATAAAGGAATATGAAGAGATAAAAAACCTGTGGAATTATCAAAGAGAATATTGATACCATCATAAGTGACACGCACCTTGAAATAGGTCATTGAAGGCGCACAACCTAGTGTCTTTTCAGAATATCGAGGATTAAGAAAAGAGTACACTAATACTCCCTGTTTATGCCCTTGACGCCGATCTCTAGCTATCAGGGAGGAAATAAATATCCAGTGTCTTGCCTACCCAGACAATCAATAAGAATAAAGGATCCCCCACCTGGGCGTAGTTAGAGCCACCATTCACTTGTTCATATCTTCATCACTTTCATCATCACTTTCATCATCGCTCAGTAGGATAACTCCCGCGTCGTCGCGGGCCTTGGGCCAGCACATCGCTCGGGGAGGTTGTGACGCTTTCAGCGAGTTTGAAAGGTCGGCACGTTTCTCCTCGTTCAACCTATATTCCAGAATAAAAACAAAGACCAAATACTTAGCCACCGTGCAGTAAAAATTAAAAAGGTCGGCGGAGGAAAAATAAAAAACCGCCAGACCGAATACGCACCGTGTTTTCTCACGCATAACAGCCATAATCCTGCATTTCTCTTCTTTGGTGGACGCTCGCTCATGTTCCAGCATCAACGTTTTGATCTCTTCAATGTGCGATTCTAGGCGTTTGCGCGTGGTGACAAGGTCATCTGGATCGGGTCGTAGCTCCGGTCGAGGACCATGGGTTGTAATCGGTTTAGCGTCCTGCGGATTGACTTTTGTATCTTCAATAGCCTGTTTAATAATAGAGACAGCGAGGTCGTCCAATGATGTAGGAATAGGTGGATTGGAGGTTGGATTGGCGGGTGGAGGTGTACGTGGAGGCTCAGTTTGAGGGGAGTACCCGAAAGGGGGAGGTTTTGAAGGATGGGTTAAGCTGGTTGAACTTTGTGCTAATGGAGAAACTGGAGCAATGACCTCCGCTTGGACTTGTGGTAACAGAGCAATCAAGGAAGTTGCAGCCGGCCAGTTTGAGCTTGATGTTTTAGATTCTAGCAAGGCGGAAGATTCAAGAGTGGGCGCCCCGTCAATTAGCTTTTCATTTATTATGGCTGCCTGACGTTTCGATAAAGGGAAGTTGAGTGAATCGAGAACTTGAGGGGTATGAACATTAGATTGAGGTTGCCCGGATTGAGGCAACGTGAGCCCCGAAAAGGCAGGTACAGTAGTGAGAGGCGCAGACAGAGCACTACCAATCTTAACTCTACTCTTCTGGCTTGTCAAGACACGTTGCCTCAACTGGTCTTCTAATAACTGTTTGTCTTCGTCATCACCCACTGCAATGGTCTTTTTGGGATGAGGTCGAGTATTTACATTACCCGAAGGGAGTGTAGGGGGCGACTTTAGCACAGGCCGTAAAACGGACGATGATAGTGGCCGAGGTTTTTCGTCATCCACATGGATTCTGTCCTCAAGCTCCCGCTTACCTCGAGCAATCCGTTCTTCGAGGTCCTTTAATCGAGCAAGTTTAGACGTTCCACTTGAGGCATTACCGGAAGCACCTTGTGAGGCCGTCGGAGATGCGCGATCCTCTGATGCCGAATGAGATATCGGTGATGGGCTATGAATTGATGGTAGATTAAGCGAAGCGGAGGGATGCCTTGTCAAGTCATAATGATTGTTGCTTAGCGGTGCTACAAAAAGCGGTTTATATGCGTCTCTATCGCGGGCAATAAGATTTCGCCCACCATTATCCATTAGTGGTTGTTTGGTAGGTTGATTTGGTGGCATTGGATTGGGAACGGCCGCTAAACCAAAACCCGTTTCAACAACGCCTGCGCGTGCATTGCTGGGATGTGGTAAATGTGAATCTAGGATCATATCATCGTCATCAACTTCCATGTCTTCGTCATCCCGTGTTGCAATAGGCATAGCTAGTGTGGGGGTAGAATCAAGGTCTTGTCCCGCAGGGGAGGTGGAACGCCGTGATGATGAAATAGACTCCCGATCACAATCGTGCCTAGTACCTTCCTGATAGGGCAGCGAAGCGCTGTAAGGAGACATATGTCCCGCCACTTGTCGCCCTTCATACTTTCGAGCAGGTGGGAACAAATTAAATGGACGTGAAGACACAAAATAATTTGGCGCTAAAGGCGCGGGGTGTGGTTGGTTTGCACTGTTCTGCAAAGCCTTAACATTTGTGTCAGTCTCAAAAGGATGACTGGCATTATAGATGGACTTGAGATTGTCACCTGATGTAGTCGAGCTGTCCCCTCTTTTTGAGCTCTTTCCTGCTGTGCGGCATTAAATATTGCAATTGCCTGGGCCCGTTCTGTCGCCAATCGAGATTTTCTCTCCTTCTTCGTCTCATTCTTGGGCAGAGCATCTGGAACTTTCTCCACAGCATCTTCTTCAATCTCTCCTTCTTCGATCTCACCAACCCCCGCATCAGCACCAACTCCCTCAAGGCGATACCACCACAATTGAATATTAGCCTTCCTCTCTGTAAGCTTCGGACTGGACCACGCAGCCCGAGCTAACTCAGCAGAAGGAAATTCAATCAAGGCTTTACCGGACATCTTGTCGACAATGACATTCAAAGGCTGTGGTCGGCCAGGAGATGTCGATTTAGCCCATTTGATTACATACTCCCGGTTGCGGAAATTCTTTGGTAATTGCTCCATTACTAGTGTTCGAGCAGGATTCGGGGTATAACGATCCTGTTTTGGAAAAGTACCATGTTTGCTGTTGGGATTTAGGTCAGGCATCATTCCAATAGTCTTTTGTACTGGAGGACGTTTCTGGGCAGGACCGGTAGGGGGCTCTGGCAGTTGGATTCGCGATTCGGGTGGATGCGGTTTTGAAACATCCTTTTTGGAGAGCGCACGGGGGCCTGTAGGAATATGTGTGTTCTTGGGTTTTGACGGCCCAGGTCCGTTAGAATGCGAAGAGGTAGAAACAATGGAGGGGTCAGAGGACGCTGCTGAGGTTTTAGTATATGCCACCCATGGCCCTCCCATGGCCTCTTTATTAGAGGAATTCTCGGCGGCCATAGCCATTGAAGAGACCCACGAAGAGGCCGGAGGTGTCGTTGCGAAAGGTAGCCCAATATTAGTGAGAGAGTAATGAAAAGAATTGTCCACGCTTGAAGTGCGATTCATGAATTGAGATGAAGTACCCGTAGTACTTAGTTGGGGTTGAGATTGAAGGGGTAGCAAGTGATTGAACGGATGAACAAAGCTCGGCCAGCAATTGGCGGGGAAAGTGGCAAGTGAGCTTGGCAAAGACTGTTGCTTGATGATGGCTTGAGTATGGGGTTGCGAAGGGTTATGTATGGGTTGGCTGTGCGCTAATTCTCGTGTTGGTTTCTTTGCAGGATCTCGCTTAGGTTGTGTTATCGCTGATGGTAAGGTCTGTTGTATAACCTGGCCCTCACGCTCCAATTGCCGCCGCCGTTTTCTCGCTTTCTTACTTTCCCCCCTTATTAGGGTGCCTTCAATGCTAGAGTATGGGAGAGGAGGGCCATGACTGAATTTCTGGATAGGAATATTGGAGACACTGACGGTACTATTTGTTCTCTTGCGTTTCCCGGATGTCTCTAATGACAAAGGTGGAGGAGGACCATATCAAAAGAATCTAAGTCGCTCACCTTGTGGAGGAATAGGAGTATTTTGCCTTGATAAATAATTATAGCCATGGTTTGGAGGAATAGGTGTATTATGCCTGGATAAAAGATCATAGCCACGGCCTGTGGCTTGATTAATCGTTGCCGATTTTCCTGACTTGTGGGAATGATTGGGTTGTGTGGTCTTCAAAGATTGGTTAAATAGTTCTTGTAGCACCTCGTTTTCAGAGTCGTCGTCAATGTTAATAGGCGAATCTCTTGTGCCAGCACCCATTTTCGCCATGAGTGGAGAGAAAGTATGTTGTGTTTGGCAGCACCTTTGTGATTTTATGTAACGGAGTTTCGTTTGTTTGTTAAGATTTTCCTTCTGAACCCTTACTGGCATGCCGAATTGGGCGGCTCTCTATATTCTTCTCTTCTCGCTGGCAATTGCGTTTATCTATCAACCGCTGTCCTCAAACAATGTATTCAACGTTCCAGCTTCGAAACTAGCCTTCGTGTCAACTCCACAGCGAATTTTGCTGTTGACAGCGCATCCCGATGATGAAGCTCTTTTCTTTGCGCCAACCATAATATCCCTTGTCGCGCAAGCGAAAGCCATTGCTGTCGAAAAGAAAAATAAACCTATAACCATAGCCAGCCAGACACCCGTTCCTTCAGCCTTAGAAATATATTCTCTCTGCATTTCTACTGGAAATGCGGATGGCTTTGGCGGGGTACGAACCCAAGAGCTCCGTCGCAGCTTAGATATACTAGAAATCAACCCCGAGAATAGTTGGATTATTGACCACCCGTGAGCGAATATAATATCTGTTATGAGCCAACGTTGACGGATACCAAAGCCATCTACAGGACAACTTAACAGCCACTTGGGATCCAGAGATAATCGCTGATGCGATTAAACATTACGTCCTGGACAACAAAATAACCTCTGTGAGACACCTGCTGCTCCTTAAAACCAGAACTAGAACTGATAAAGACCTAGATACTTACGTTCGACGAGAGCGGTGTTTCTAAGCATCCGAACCACAAATCCCTTCCTTCTGGCGCTAAACATTTACTCGAAACCCATCACTTCACCGGGCCAACACCGCAACTGTTCACACTAATTTCCGTTTCCCTCGTTTCAAAATACATGAGTATAATCGCTCCAGTCATGGCGAAACTTGATCTCTATGGCTTCCGTACCTTGACCTGGTATGAACATCAGATTGAACGCATATTGGAGGCATTCGAGATAATCCCTACGCTCGGCGAAAACTCGCCCACAAAGAAAATACTCATGCCTGTGTTTGTTTCTGGAATGCCAGAGTATGGAAAGGCACTCGCAGCGATGCGTGCTCATAAAAGCCAGCTTGTCTGGTTCCGCTGGTTAAATGTTATGTTTTCGAGATACATGTGGGTTAACGAATGGGCGGAGGTAAAAGTTTGAGAAAACATTGTATACACCTGAAAATAGTCGATAATAAATCTCACGAACGCTGGCTGGGCTGCTCTCTACTAGCCGATATACCAGTTTTCCTTATAAAATCTCTTAACCATCCCGCCCCTAGGCCTTCCTTTGAAGGTAAATGTGAACGTACAAACGCGCCAGTTTGAGACCCGAGTTGCATGAAAAATGGACTGAGGGAGTAACTTGCCACTGCCCTAGAGGAAAACGCCTTAATCAACGTAGTGGTGTTGATGGAAAGCATGGACTTACCAGAGAGCACCTTGTAATAGTGGACTGATGACTTGATCTCGTACAGTGACCCAGGCAACGTGGTTCCATTGAACAGATACAACTTCTTTGCCCTTTCTCTTCCCATTCCCTGGAATATCTACCGTGACATAGCTTGGATCTTCTGAGGCATCTCGCGCAACACTTTCGCTTCCAGCAGAGTCAGCTGGAGGTTGAAACTCGATATATTGACGAACGCTTCGGAGGTAGCTGTATTCAAAGCGTAGATCTGGAATCACAGGCAGCCTTGCTCGATGCGGATGCACATCATATCTGGAAGGTTCGGGGTGTACATGCTTGGGTTGGTGAAAGACCACAGGTGGATGTGTGGCCATATTTTAGGCAGAAGACTAAAGTTCAGATACGTGACGCTGTATATCGGCACCTGCCGTTCTACAAACATACTTTGTTTCAGCACAAACAGTTTCTTCTGTTGGTCCTCGTTTTTGTTTTTCGCACCAATTTACAAATAGCTTCGAGATCTTCGGCTATTGAGCCAAAGGGACTGGGATAACGTAGCCAACAGTCCTACCGGGGTAATCACACAGCATCGGGTCCTGCAGCGCAGTCAACATGTATCGCACTGATAGTTTCAAGTCCACTTCAAACACTCGCCATGCTTTGTACCCCCCCCCAAGCAAGATATTAACTGATTCGGTCAAGGTGGAGAATTCTATCTTCGTGGTCTGCAATGTTTCCGTCGTCTGTCAGGCACTGTCAATAGCTGATTACCTTGTATTTTGGGCGCTGATTAGCTCCGAGGTTCGTGTGTTTCAAAGTAAGAATTCTACAACAACTTCCAAAACGCTCCTACATTTGATGATTTTGTTTTTTTGAAGCGTAAAGATGATTTACTTTGATATCGATGCTGAAGTATATGTAGTGCACACCTTCGACCTTCGAACAGGTATCTTGAAGCACACCTATATATGGTACGATTGTGGTCACTGTATGTCTTGTGCTATTTTCATGTAAAGATGATGTTTAGATTTTACGTTATTTTTGGAATCAATCTGCTGCGACTTAGATGATATTCATGTTTACAAAAGCTACGCCACAGTAGTAATTCTGGGATATGCAAAAAATAGCTCAGTGAGGTAGCGAGCCGATGCCTAAACTGCTATAGAAAAGACATGCATCTGACTCGAGATCAAATTTGGAGCACAGCGCGTCAGACAATGTCACTTTCCGATGCTTACATACATGGTGGCCTTCAGGTGACTCTCTCTATCAGTAAAGCGGAAATGCTGTTTGTGGTCTTTTTAGACTAGGGAGCCGCCGGTAGGCCTTGTGATGATGCGACAACAACTAGCTTGGTCGTCTGACCCTTGTGATGCATCACACAGGTGGCAGATCAACATAGATGAACGGAAAACGTCTCCATTTCCCGCAACGCCGTTGTATTCAAAGTGAGTTGACGACGTCAACTATCACACAAATACGGTATCCAGTATATCTTGATTATCAAGTCTTTTTTAAATCAACTTGAATGTCAAAGGCTGGCTGTATAAATTCTTTCTTTAGGAACTAGCATTTACTCATGTTTCATTAGATAACCGAACACCAGAGTCAGCTTCCTTACCCGCTCCCTGGAGGTACTTTGATGTCATAAGTCCCGCTTTACATTTGGTTACTAAGGGATATCTTCCCGAGAAACCCCAATCAAAATATCTCAAGACACTAGAAGTTTGAAGGATTTGAGGTCAATGAACATCGTTCTACCATAATAAAAAGGTATGCACTTACTTCTCTTTTTTGCATCCCCTTTCCTTTCTCAGCTCGTGTTTTGTATCGAGCCCTTCATTTCTCTCAGGGATTTTTTCCCCCTTTTCCCATTCGACCTTCTCTCTAACCTAACACTTTCCTAATCCATGTACTATACTAGTAATAACCCTTTTGGTGACTGGAATGAGGCTGGGCAACAACCTTCCTCTCTGTGGGGACAAGGAATGCATGCTCCTCCTTCAATCCTTGGTGCTCTTCCCTATCCGCCTTCATCTCCCAGTTACATCTCCTTTTATTTCACATCTTTTAATCCCGACATCCTCAATTCCAGTGTAATTGGACCTCATGGTCAACTTTACTATCGTGTCGACACCAACGAAATGCCGGGCTATACTGTTATAAAAAATGCAGAGGGAAGGGAAATTACTCTCGTAGAGTGGCAAAGATCCCCCTTTGTTGAAGTACGTGGTGTACTGGCGAGGCAGCATGTTAAGAATTGGCTGAAATTATCTAATGAACGGCTGTATGTCTCTTACCTTCGGCTCTCTGTGACGTCGGACCATTAATTTCTCTTGACAGTTCTCGACAAATGGATATACGGGGAATGACTTATTCCTGGGCTCCTCGCGACAGATTCATCATTGTGGGTTTTCCTTTTTTAGGATAGTATATTGAGCTTATCGTTGTGTAGTTAATGACTGGCTCCGCAAGCAATCCTACAGCCCTAGCTAGAATAGCGAGAGCAGACAATACGTTGGTCCTGGATATTTCTCCGGACGCTTTTCAACTTGGCATCTTGGACTCGATCGTATCAGCGGCATTTTTATTGCAGTGCGGTCGTAACATTGATTGACTGTAAGTCCGGCTTATTGTACTTGAGGTGTCATCTCTATCCTAGAGAACCGTTTTCGCCTATTTATTAAATATCTATTTAGAAGCCAATATGTACAAGCATAAAACTATTCCCTCTTTATCTATGTAACACTATTTGCTATTTATACCGTAGCTTCAAAGGTCAAATATAGGCAAATAAATTATGCTCGACTTTATCCTCTCTGTTTCTTGTTTGTGATATCTTGTTTCTGATATTGATCCTCTCCCTCTCATCTGTCAACGCTTTGGATTTGATGTATGCACAGTCGGGTTTCAACTGATTGGAATTTACACTATTGAAAGACAATCAGGCCCAACTGATATTTCCTTAGGGTAGTGGAGTGACCAAAAATGCGCGGTCAATATCTACATCAGATAGCGCCCTACTGTTGGAATTTTCGACATTGCTCGGTGGAAACGTAAACCTACCGGCGTTATGTGAAACGGGAAAAACAAAGCAAAAGACAAGGTGACCTGCCTTCCATATTCTCACAGCACCACCCTGTTCTCCGCTCATGTGTTATCGAATCCCGAGGATCTGACTCAAGGACTCCGAGTCTCTGTCTCCGTGCTTTATTGGGGGAAGTTCTCCTCCTGCTTTTTGGCGGTATCCTTCAAGCTTTAATGGCGCTCCTATTGTTTTACATGCGAACAAGTTTAATTAGCTTTGCTGTGCTTAACTTGAAGACTGCTTATCGTACTCCGATGATTCACTAACAACTGTACCTATTGCCATCTGCACTGGCCTTCTTCGGCTCGTGCTCGAGGGCGCACCCGTAAATCGTCCTCAAGGTCTGTTAACACATGATATGGATTGCATAAGTCACGTTCACAAAAGCTTTTTTTATCACAGTCACTCTGCTATTCTACCGAGGATTCATTAAGCTCGTCGCGTTGATGATAGTCTAAGGCTAGTATGTTTGCGCGGCAACAGCCTCGGCTCCTCAAGTAGATTCTTCTCAATTACTTGTGGCCCACGTGGAAAGCTAGGCAGACGAAGACGAACTGCATGCACATTCGGGAAAGTGTGCAATATCTCGGCATAACGCTGGAGCCCTATTCTCTTCATTTGCTCATTCTGAAAATTCCAAAATTATTATATTCGAGACATATAAAGCCTGTACAGGGACCTGCATGCAATATAGCGACGCTTACCTTGATTTCTTCAATGCTTACTTCTTTAATCTTTGTTGCTGTGGCTCTTCTGGCTACTGTGTCCCCTGTCATAGGGGCAACATATGCTCAGACAGACAGTCATACGGGCACTGGGTTTCTCAAGTCATTCTCAGTACAGGCTATCGCTGATCCTACTCATGGGCGTGTGTATGTCTAGTCAATATTAAATCTGGCCTGTCTTGACTAAATAACATACTAGCAATTATGTCAATGCTGCCACGGCAGCTAGCCTGAATCTGACATACGCGTCCGGAGACCATTTTGTGCTTCGCTCAGACTTTACGTCAGTATTGAGTGCTAGCGGGCCCGGAAGGAATTCTGTTAGGATTCAATCAAATAAGCAATATACGACCTCCGTTATGGTGTTCGTCTACTCCCCTAGTCATCCTACATTTGACTTAGATTCAAATAGCTTTAATCTTCGCCACATGCCACAAGGATGCGGGTTAGTAAAAGGATAATGATACAAAGAATCTGAGTATGACCGTGATCATAGAACTTGGCCCGCAATTTGGACCGTAGGAGCCGACTGGCCAAATGAGGTAGCATTGAAGAATCAATGCATATATGCTTCTGACTATTCTTAGGGAGAAATAGACATATTGGAAGGAATCAACGATCAGGGTACCGATCAAGTCACTTTGCACTCCAATGCTGGTAATTTGGAGGCTGCTTCTTCCATTCGCTCTTTCTGAGATATGTTTTCTCGCAGGTTGCACTATTCCCAGTTCCCGCTCTCAGACAGGGTTTGTTATTGCGTGAGATATTGAGCGACATTAATATTTATTCTAGCACATCCACTGGTAATAACTGTGATTCGGCTGCTACAAACAACGCCGGATGTGGAGTGAAGCTGACGCAAGCTAGCAGCTATGGTCCAACTCTTAATAATGACGGTGGCGGATGGTAAATTGTTTGCACACGACTTGATTTGATGCCTTGTAGTCAATGGTCTCTTTTTTAGGTATGCCCTTGAACGAACCAATTCTTTCATAAAAGTCTGGTTCTGGTCAAGAACTGCAACAAATGTTCCTTCTGATGTCCTGAATGGAGCCACTTCGGTGGACACTGACAATTGGGTAACTGACATCACGATTCTTAGAAGGTCGGTTTATTGATCATGTGCAATCTATTAATTAGGGGACACCTGCAGCATTCTTCCCTTCCACGAACTGTGATTTTTCGTCTAAATTTGGCCCTCACAATATAATTATCAATTGTACGTCGTTTTATTTTAATATTCTGCGAAGCTGATAACCCTGTCAATAGTAACATTCTGTATGATTTAAACCATTTCCTGAACTGAAAATTTTCTCATCATCCTTTCAAGGTGGTGATTGGGCAGGTTCCGCCAGCGCATATGCCTCATCAGGCTGTCCTTCTACCTGCAATGGTGAGCATAAATGTACTTTGCCTGCATTGCTGAAGTTCATCAATTTGTTAAAGACTATGTCAATAACAATCCTTCTGCCTTCAAGAATGCGTACTTCGATTTCGCATGGCTCAAGATCTATGGATGAGATTATGTATTGTTAGCATTTGGCTTTTGTATTTGTGGTAGCATAGCGCTTAAATTTATCACCTATTTTATGAGCTACCTGTCAAGCACCAAAGTGATGTATCACAGTTTCAGTGTGAGGGGTCCTCGGTGATCGATCACTAGTACTGCGTGGTCATGAATTCGAAGCAGTATCTGTCCACAACGATTCAAGAAGTCTGTACAGATAGTATTCGACACCGACAAAGATGAATAAGATAGCCAACGGTGCACATATCAATTACAGGTAGACTAGACCAGATTACCTGGACACAGTAAAGGGGAATCTAAGCTTCGGTGCTGGACAGGAATCGTGCGAGACCAATTCCGCGGACGAGATCAAGCTTTGTAGCGCCATCCAACATCGTCAACGTTTGTTGCTGGATTTGAGACTTGAGAGGACAATGAGCGTGGAGTAGGATACAACAATAACAACTTACCAATAATTCTGGTTTGACTTTTCCCACTATTGCCAGTAATCCTTTTACCATCTCTTCGAGAGCGGCAGCATGTCTCATGTCATTCAGGCGACTTCGGTACAATACATCAGGTAAAACGCCAATGAGTCTGGGTATACGGCGTGTAATTTCATTAATCTGAGTAATAACGGTTGCGTCTGGGACGGCAGGATGGTCCCTATTTTCAGCGTCAAGCTGCTCCTGGAGCGTTGGGAGGACAGTCATTGCATGGACATAATCCAAAAACACCTATATGGAGATTAAATGATGTTGAAGCACTTAATCTTTTGCAACAAACCTTCCCTCGGATAGACCAGCAATCAACTTTATCTCTCGTCCCCGGATGATCAAAGCGCTCAAACAGTTCTTTTAAAAGGACCAGATCTTTCCTGAGGATGGCATCTGGAGCAAGCTCGAGCACAGCGAGTTCGTGAGCCGACGAGTAGAGTCCTGCATCCAGGTAACATTCATAAGCGGCATAGATATTTCCCTGGTCAAGAGCATACAGAGCCTAGAACTTGTTAAATATGGTTACTAATAGTTGAAAAATGGTGCTTACCTTGGACTCGTGGATCCATGCCATAGGTATTTTCAGACTGCCGACCACGCCACGTATTAGCCAGTCATCAATTACTGGCGCAGACCGAATGAGAAGATCTTTGAGCGCCTTTTGGCGACTACGAAACAAGGATTTCAATTATTTCCGTAGCGATAATGAAGAAAAGAAGTCATACCCGTAACTTCCTTCAAGATGTAGCAGCACAAACGCTGCCTCTTGTATCAGCCCCCAGCTTTCTAGTTCAAGAGCGTAGCTGCTTGTAAGCAGATCGGCGCAAGGGCTATGCCCTTCGACTTCGATATCTTCTTCGTCAAGATGGAGGTCTTTCCCGGTGACAGTATCGATATCGCTGTCATCACTTCCAATACCATTCATAGTACCGTTCACCTTGCGTCGGCTTGCCTCAACCTCACCGCGATCTGCAAAATCGCGGACGCGCATAACGCGCGAAATAATGATATATAGATGCCAGCACATTCCTATGCCCCAGTCCATCCCCGAGGGAGCAAAAGATAAAGGATCTAGGGCATGAGATAATGAGACTGTCGGATCGGCGTGAAGTTTGATTAGAGCGTATAACACGTCTTCTGGACCCCTGCCTCTAGTATTTGCTGAGTGAAGGCCTAGATATGATGACCCAAGAACTGAAGATGAGACGACAGTGCTATACTCTCCCCTGCTTTGTTTCTCCAGTAACCATGCTGGGATGGGGCGGGATATATTTTGTTGTCCAGAATTATGAAGTAGTAGCCCTTCATAAGCTCGAACGACGTCGGCGATGGATGTATCAACTCCTTCTTGGTACCACAGGCAGAGCCCAAGGACCCGCTTCCAATCCAGACCTGAACAGATGTCTTCCCCGTCCAATGCTTCATCTTCACTGTTGAGGAGCCCTGCAAGCAGAGCATGCACCCTCCAAACCCCCCTTCCGATCAATTCATGCCCACCCGGTGTCACACCATGCCCAAGTTTGTCCTCCTTCCAAATACTGAGTTGGGAAATAATGTCGCTTTTGAATAAGTGGTCACCACCAGCTTGACTTATTAGCGTAGACAGTTTGAAGTATCCAGCATCACCTGCTACATTGCATGCCTGTTCAATCTGGTGACCAGTGAGATGAGTGAAAGCCGCGTCGGCATTTGTATATGAGCCTGTTTCGGGGAATTAAGAAATGAATTTTAACGAGACGAGTAAATGAATACAAACTAGAGCCAGTAGGGTGCCCGTTTGATTTCATCCTAAGATCTAACTCAACAGCAGGCTTCACAACTTCTTCCAGCCATATCCCCAAAGCAGTTTTTCTTCTCAGCGAAAGCACTCTATTCTTAATATCAGGCGTAATTGCGGAAACATCTGCAACACCACGCCTTTTGGTACTAAGATGAAGATTTATAGGATCGAATAATACACTTCCTAGGCGGAATATACTGGCGGGATTCGAGAGATCGGTTGGAGGGAAGAGGGAGGCGAATGCGTTGAAGTGAAGTGAGCTATGGGGTGAATCTAGTTCGGTGTTTGCACTAGCTGAAGTAGAGGATGATGGCCCACAAGCAGAAGGATAAGCAAAGGGAATTCCCGCATCATCTTTGGAAATTGGTGTGTGCGTGAGCTGAAGTTGAAGTAACTGTTCCATCAATGTTAATGGGGTCGCTGACGGTGAGGACGTGGGTAATAAAGCTATAGGAGGGGGGGGAGGAAAAAGGTTTCGCGATATTTTGACGATAGAGGAGTTCGCCGTTTCTACCCTATTAAATTAATATGTTAGTGAATTGAGATACCCTGTCCAACTGAACAATGTCAATTCGGCTAGATCGTAGGTAAGAACTCACAGCTTAGACATAGGTCCACAAATGCTCCCCAAATGTACAAGCATCCCGCGGGGTCCCCAACCAACGCGGAAAGACCGGCCCAATGCAAGGCCGGCGTCAATAAAAGCACCTTCATTTTCATTTGTAATTGAAGAAGAGGAGTCTACTCGTGAATATTTACGTGACGGACGGTACAAGGGAGGGTTAACGTCGTATGCGAAAGAGGCGCGCTGTGCTTGTGTTAATTATAAACAAATCAGTGAGCAAATATACGAACTTCTTGAGATTCGAACCGGAGCCCATCTCCATCAGAGTCACGACTATGTTTTCTATTGAGTGGATTTAATGGGGCACGAAGGGTGGACGTAATAGGAGGCCGAGGTTGTTTTGCGTGTTGTTGATTCATTGCTCGCAAGACGGCGGCCTCTTCTGGGACACGAAATAAAGAAGTCTGCATCACATGCATCTTCTGTGCGTCAACACCAATATGTTGCGCCCAGGGAATTATCGTTGGATCTCCATGCATTCCTGCACGATTGCGAGCGGGTGGTGACGACCCCACAGACGACGGCGGGGATACTTGAACACGAACTTCGTGTGCATAGTGAATTTCGCCATCTGAATCTTCTACTAGAGCATTCCGACCTGTTGGTTGGGGTTTGTGCCCCGGGCGTGGCTGAGACGACAGTAATTCGTCCTCTAACATTTCCGAAGACGAAGTACTACTCGAATCCTGGTCACTGTCCTCTAAGTCCCGAGCGTAGTGTTGAGCATTAGAATGGTCATTTATTGGGGAGCTATTTTCTTCGTCGCTGCTGTCATCACTTGCGAGTGCCCGAAAGCGGGCCATCTTCTATTCGGAGCCCGGGTTACTTTGAGTTTGTGAATAAAAGCACAAAACTTTGTGATCAACAACAAGCATTTGTTAGAGTTACCCTTCAATAGCGTTATGAACAAACAATATCGATATTACAATTTGCAAAAATATAATGATTTTCGTTTGCCAACAAGATGAAAAAGACTAAGAGTTCCCTCGCAGAGAGATCTCACATTGATTGCACTTCCTTAAGTCTTGTCTCGGTTCCAGGTTCGCCTTGCGCTGCTTGTAATATCTTCGTAAATAAATAACATTTGGCAGGTGCCCAGAAACTAATCGCAACAATTCTCTCCCGTCGCGTCGTTACTAAACTTAATTTGGGGCATAATCGTCTGGGAAACGACGGGTGCATAGAGTTATTTGAATTTCTAAACTCTGATATTGGCCAAGCATACCAGATAACCGAAATCCTTGCTCACTCTTGCATGATTGGCAACCATGGACTCCTAGCCATCATAAAATATTTAAGAAAAAGTAGATTTCTAAAGAAGCTGACAATTTCAAATGTGTGTTATTCTTGCCCCTGACTTTCAAACATTAATGGCAGTAGAATGTCCTTACCGGAGACGATCCAACACTTTGGGCTTCCTTTGCAGATGCGATCAACAGCTCGCGTCTGACAATGCTCTCACTAACAGGCAATCATCAACTCTCCGATGATTTCTTGGCGCATTTTCTTCCTGTTCTTGCCTCGCAGTACCTTCGGGATCTAGGGCTCTCTGCAATTGCTCTTTCAAGAGATTCTGTACCCCATATCTTAGAATTTATGACATCACCACGTTGTCGTCTCCGCTCGCTAAAATGCAATGCAAACTCCCTTGAGTTTCCAGGAGTCAGGTCAATCGTTCTCGCTTTAGAGCACGGTAATCACACCATATGCTCGGCTGAATTCTTTGCAAATTCTTCTGGAGGTCTCGACGGTGCCAACCTGCCAGATGAGTTGCAGACATATAACGACACTGAACCAGAAATTCTCCTTAATTGGTCAGCCGTGTTCTGCCACTTGAGGGGCATTTCAACACGCAACCAATATCTTGTGCGAGAGACAATGAACCAGGCCTTCCTACTTCTTCGGTGCGCTCGCCTGCTCCTCCTGCATGATTCTGTCGATACCAGTCAACAAACATTGAAACTTGCTCTCAATTTAACCCCGCATACAGGCGTCTCATCTTCGACGGCACGGCCAATGGAATCCAAAGATGAGCATGTGGATATATTCGCCTTTGCCTTTTTGCCTACCGAACTTAAAGTCCACATTTTATCCTTTCTTGCTCCAGCCCTATCATCTGCACAGCGATTCCGTGTGTTGCAGTATGCTTCATCTAGCGCGACCCTCCCCAGCCTCCTTCCGAGTCTCTACAGCGCGTCTGCAGCAGCTGCCAGGGTAAGTATACCTGAGGGTTATCCGGAACCCTGGAAAACAGAGCGGGACCGCGGCCCGGTAGGTATTACTAGTGGGGGGAACAGTTCAAATTCTAACAAAGATAAAATGAAAGAAGAATGGTTAGATCTTGTTGGATGCTCTTTTGTGGACTAATGTGGGCGGACAGAGAGGAGCTTAGTTTTAATTTTTTCGTAAACATACTATAATAATGTGTGCGATACCTACCATGCTAGTTATGTAATATAAATGTAAATAAGGTTTTTTAGCCTGGTTCAACAAGGCCACACGGTGCACACTTCTGGGTAGATTCTTCGGATAATCCTCCACTTCCTTGAATCTTTCGTTTCTCTCGTCGACTCATGCGCCCCATCTCATGACCTCGGATTTCAGTTTAAATGGCACCGCTTTCTCAAAACTACAACTTCCCCACTTTGTCATGATGTCGTCCTGAGCCCTTTTGCCCTTTCATGGAATCATCATATTCTATCTTTCCGTGAATGCATTCAGATACGAAAATCTTACCCTTTAAGGATGTTTTTCTTCCATTATGGTCGATGGACTTGAAGGCTCCAAAATATTTTGCCATATCCTAGGTGAAGGGGCCCGGGCGAGCCGCCACGCTAACAGTCGATCCACTTGCAATGTCAACCTATCAACAAAGGACTCCCTTTCTGACTACCGACTACATCATGGGTTCGTCACATGCTGGCTACCTTACTTCGATTTAACATGAGCTATCGCGGCCTCTATTATGCCAGCGTATGCTCCGTAGAGTACAAAAATGCAAGAGTCGACTTTGCTTTGAACATTCAAGTTGTCACACCATGCGTTTTCTGGCGCCCTTTATCCTCGCGTTTCTTCCCCTCTTCTCCTTGGTTCAAGGCCTCACATATCGTGGGGCTGACTTTTCATCGTTGATCAATGTTGAGAACAGTGGCTTGAAGTATAAAGACTCGGCTTCTGCTTCTGGCGCAAAATTTGAGACTATACTACATAACCATGGCGCGAATCTTGCACGGATACGTGTCTGGACAAGTACCAATAATGCTGATTATAGCTTGACGTATGGTCTTCAGCTGGCGAAACGAGCTGCTGCTGCGGGGATGGCAATCTATGTGGATCTCCACTTCAGTGACACTTGTAAGTTTCACCGTTGAAAAAACGAAGGCCCATACTAACGAGTTTTTGTCTGCAAGGGGCCGACCCCGGTCACCAAGGAATCCCCTCATCATGGCCAACAACTTTAAGTGGGCTGAATACCGAGATTTACACGTGAGTTTCGCTGCTTTGACCAGAATCAAAATGGCTAATGATAACTATAGGTATACAAATAACCTTGTCAAATCTTTTGCCAATCAAGGCACTCCTATTACACTTATCGAGGTCAGTGGTTTGGCAAATTCATGTACCATATACTTATTCCTTAGATTGGGAACGAGATCAACAACGGGATTTTATGGCCTGTTGGAGAAATATCAGCCAACGGTTATAATGGCCTTTCACAGCTCCTGCACTCGGCTGTCAGCGGCGTCCGAGCTGCCTCATCCTCCGTTCGAACCATGATACACTTAGCCAACGGCTGGGATGCCGCTGGCGTTAGCTCCTTCTATCAGCAGATTTTCATCCCTGGTGCATTTTCAACGGCAGACATCGACGTAATGGGATTCTCATTTTACCCCTTCTACGGTACTGGCGCAACTTTAACTGCTCTTCAATCAAGTCTTCAAGCTATGATCAACAAGTATGGCAAGGTATGTGTCATTGTGCGCATGTGGCAGAATTCTCATGGTGAACTTTGTGAAATTTCAGGATGTTATGGTGGTAGAGACTGACTGGCCCGTGTCGTGTTCTGGGACCACTCTGAGCGACACCGCAGTCGCTATCTCTGCGGCGGGGCAACAAACTTGGGTGACAGATATCAAGAATGTTCTGACTAATCTATCTGGCGGTCATGGAATCGGTGTCGTATATTGGGAGCCAGGCTGGGTCGGTAACGCTGGTCTAGGTTCAAGCTGTGCGGTATGTCAATAAATAGCGCTCTAACATTCGGGGATTGAAGCTAATATTGCTTCATGATCAGGACAACCTGCTAGTTGATAGCACGGGTACGACCCGTACCAGTATTAACATGTTTAACGCTTAGTGTAATAGTGATTACAAATTTATAATTCTGGGCCGTCTGAATCTGGTCTGACATGCGAAAATTCAGCGACCTTCTCCTACCCTGAGATATGTATTTTCAGTTTCTCCCTTGAGCTTTACCGGACGACCAGGGAAATACTTTATGTGCGTGTCCTAATGCGTAAATATCCGGGGATGATTAGTATCAAATTACCATTCATGATTCACAAGCGCCACTACCAAGTACATTTTGAAGCCACACGTCTTGTCGATATAGATTTGTACCACGTAGCTTGGGGCTTTGAGGAGATTGAGAGTTGCCTTATTATCTAATTTTCCAGCTACTCCAAGATCAAGAAGCAAGCTCGTCTCCGGAGATCAGATCTAAATCCACTCGAACAAAATCCGCTTCAACAAGTCTCACTTATGACGTCAGCTAATATGCGATAAAGCAACGCTTCTAATCTCATATTCTCTTTATTTTCACTCAATAACTACTTTATCTACAACAATGTCCGCTGGTGGCAGAAACATTGGGAGTCGTGGTACAGTTATGGTACGTCTCATCATGTTGTCAAATCTACATATCACCAAGCATAACAACAGGCAGTAACTTGCGTGGGCGCAGTCACAGTCGCACTTGGTAGCATGTACTTTGCGGGCAAGGACGTAAAAAGCAAGGAAGGACAGGGGTCTATTTACAGTGTGTGCCATTCAGGTATATTGACTAATACTGGCCGATCCATTGTCGACTATTCATAGAAGTTAGTAACGATGGGGGGTCTGACGCCGCTATGAACTCTTCGGATGTGAGTGCGGCCGTATCTCTACCCAAGCCTGGAAAAGAGAGAGTAGGAGCGCCGGGATCGAGAACTCAGTCGTAACTAGAGTCGCCTTCCGGCACATTCCCTCTTTAGTCGGAATGAAATCAATCATAAAGGGTCTTCCATATATGTTATTTAATGAATATAACATTTTCATGTCCGCCTTCTGGAATCTGGCTGCACGGATAAGCAAGTTTCTTTTCTGAATGCTTTATGCCATGTGGTGAGAAAAGGCGATAATCTTCTAGGTCATACGCTAAGGGTTATCAGGACGAGGAAATATTCTAAAAAAAGAAACGATTTATGATTGACGAGTTACGTCCAAGGGGTAAGTTCATAATTGCCGCGCCTATCCCGTAGCCGCTAGCGGCTCGGTCACAACGGACACAATGTTAGACTCTCAGTTTTCCTCTAAGTACTCGCTTCCAAAGATATGGGTCAAGGAAGCTGTCATGATAAATCCCAAGCACAGCAGCGCTCGGAATAATAGCTGTGGAACATGCGAATGGGCACCTGATCAGGCACACGAAATTTCACATTGCGCTGTACAGACCTTCCAGTCAGAACAGCAGTACCATTTCGGAGATAGAAGTTACATAAAGCGACGGATGGGTTCATTAGAAGCGAGGGAAAAGACGGCAAGAACAATAGGTCGTTTATTGATCCCCCCGAGCCTGCTCCATCGCCCTTAAAAGCCAGAGTCGGCCACCAAAGTGCCTAGCGCCTAGTGGAATTCGCCCACGTTATCATTCAACCAGGTTATTCCCTATGCCTCTATTTCCCTTCAACTCATCATCAACCAAAAAAATATGTGTGGCGCACTATGGGAACAAAAATCTACGTGGCGCGAAACATTGGTCTCTCCTTTGGATGAACGATAAAAACAATGCGGTGGTGTTCCAGGTCGAAGGGTCTACGGCGAGCTATGCTGTGAAGAAGGAAGAACAGACGGCTGTTAAAGACATGTCCGCGCTTATGGGTATGGTCCAGGTGGGCACAGCAGACGAGACGCGTTATGAAGAGTTCGTGAAGATCATGCGCAACGTTCCCGTCAGACTAGGGGACAAAGGGTGGAATTGCCAGAACTGGATTATGGAGGGCATGGACAGATTGCGACAAGCTGGGTTTAGCATGGAACCTTTGAGTTGGGAGGCATTGACTGAGAAGCTAGCACGTGTGCAAAATTGAGCGCCATGGATTACAGGTAACGCGGTGCAATTGTGATCTTTTGCGAATGCTCAACACCATATAATAGAACATTTGTTATTTAAATCTCACCCGTTGTACGTTAAGAAAGGGAGGGGGTTGGCAAGCAGGTTTGATATAGACATGTACTTCTAAAGATTTGACTATGGACTGCATTTTGTACTTACATTGTGTAACAATGTATTATATGTAACGAAACTTTCAAGTTTTCGGGTGTATCGGGTTTCATGGTGCTGATGGAAGTCAGAGGCATCTTTGATGATCAAGTCGGCTACAACGACAGTCTACAAGTACAATCAACCAAATAGGGTTTGAAACAAAGAAGCAAACCAAAGCACTACTAGCAAAACAGAAATATGTTATTTAAACGTCCAAGTCACAAAGAAACTGATAACAATAGCTTAAACACACTCGAATGTAGGCAGGGTCATGGACTTCTAAGAAGTACATGTAGCTTGAATGTAAGATAAATAACAATAACAATAACAAACTCCACGTAGATGCAACGGGGACGACGAGAGAACAGAGGGAAAAGAAATAAATTATCCACCAAACTATCTGCTCCCAAGATAGTTTAGTTAAAGGAATAAATATTCGAGCCGCCCACTTTGAGAAGGGTGAAGGAAACGTGGCTTTCATATTCTCTCGTACCCGTGGCTGCGCCTGATGATTTACGAGAAAAGTGGAGCGAGCCGGCTCGGGGGCATTGCCAGCGGGGAACATCCTGACCAGCGACTTGTGAGCGCGCCGCTCTTGCCTTTCGCCTTCTTGTCTTGCTTTCCGACGAGCCCCTTTCTCAGTTTTGACTTTCGCCTTTTATATTGATGATGATAAGTAAAAGAAGCAAGCTCTATCAGTCGTACGCACCCCTTTTGTTCTGCTGTTTGCCTCCTCCTCGCACGGCGCACACCTATAAAATATCGGTAGGGTCTCAGTACGTTGTTCGATCTCTCCCGTTTTGAGAGGGGTTTTCAATGTTGATCGCAAAATAGAATGTCGCCACTTCAGCTCCCTCCGTGTTGGCACAGATCCCTCTTGTTGAATTTGGGTGTCCTGTATCACACTCTCGACGCGAGATGTAGCGTCATAGATGTCACGCACCACATCTACCCACTGTCGCGGGAGCACGGCCTTGTCTACATCCACGGAGCACCTGTTTTCGGCTGATACAGGACCGAAATTTGGGCACTGACCACGGCTTGGAAATTTGTATGGTTGAGTCGCTGGTTGTGTTGGCTGGTCATTTTGGCCAATGGATTCTTCTAGTACCAACGCATTCTCCTTGGTATTGGCTCTTGTAGGCACATTCGACGTTGAATCCGCCTCGGCGAGTGGTGCTTTTACATCTAGAGAAAAATCCGCATCGGTTGATTGCGTCTATTACTTGTATCATGTAGACTGATCACATTAGATGCAAAATGAACACACCATCGATACAAGCTTTGATTCTTCAGGCACTCTGAGTACTTTAGTTTTTAGGTTCTCCCTGATGATATTGTGCATAGTCAGCCTTGGCTCCAACGCGCTCTCAGCGGAAGGGCTTATAACCGATGGGCTCTTTATATATTTCTAACCAGCCAAAGCCTCAGTCAATATGGCTATGGGTAGTGAAGCGTACAAACCTCTGGTTTAAATTTTACGACCTCTTCGGCTTGATCAAGAGATAGAGGTTTTCCACTCGCATCCAGAATGTGCACAGCTGGGGGGATCGAGGACTTCTGCTGCAGTGGTTCATCCTGTTAATTGAATATCTGATGAGTACGGGGAAACAGGCACAATGGCAAGTCGTTTTACCGTTTGATCTGACATGTCTACGTCAAAATTTGGGGGAAAGATTGGATCTTCCTCTATTGGCCCGGGTGTGGAATTGGTCTGCTCCATAGTTTCATCCAAATCTGTTTCTGTTAGCTGGGTAAAATAAAGACGTTGCGCTCTATTACAAGTGCTGAGGTCATTCAAATCGTGACTGAGAAAGCTAGGTGAAGCTTGTGTGGACTCATCCAGGGTGCCCAACACCGTATTCAAGGTTGGAACCTGGCGAACCTTATCCCAATGTTCTAGGAGACCAGACCTCGAGAAGGGATGTCCTTTGAAGTCCTCATATAAAACACCATTTTGACCAAGTACTTCAATGCCTTGAAATCCAGCAAAAGGCAGAGCATTCCCGTTGCCGTAGCTGGCGACGGACATAGCACCGGCAAGTGGGTCAGGTGCTGCAGCCGGAGATATGTAGTTCGGGGTGGGCGAAATGTTGGTAAATTTAGGATGATGGGGTGTGGTAGGCGCAGAGGGGCAGGTAAAACCAACTGGGTCAATTTCCATGCTAGAGCTAGAGCTTGTGGGAAGAGAGGACTTGACTTGCGGGAAAAGCATGTTAGAAACACCATTGGAATTTGGAGGCGTTGTGGGAGCGGCGGCAAGTTCGAGGGGAGGTGTGGGCATTCTAATTCCAAGTGTGGGAATGCCAGGCGTAGATACGGTAGCTACGGCAGACGCAATAAAATCAAGCACCTCTTTGGAGTTCGGGTTTATAACATGGTCTGGAGTCTCTATAGGTAACTTAAATAATTCACTCTCCATTGGCGGTAGCGGTACTTCGAATAAAGGCTCTCTAATGAAAAATTATAATTGTTGTATTTTTCTAAGCTATATAGTTGCTCACCTGCGTGTTCTCTTTGGTTTCGGGGTTAATTTGTGGAGGGGAGACTTCTTTGTGGTTCTACTTGAATTGCTAGCTCGTTAATGAGAACTAAATCAATAGACAAAGTGCATCATACAGAGTTGATATGGCGCCAGGCTGCAAGTCCTTGAGAGCAAGCGCTAATAATCTATCTGGGTTCATAAAGGATCCATAAAAGCTACCCTTAGGTAAATAACTAGAGCGTTGTTCGCGCGTTGGTCTTTCGTACGGCTTTCTCGTACATCCCTTGACGTCGACACGCGAACGGTCTGATTGTGTGAGGCGGCGTTTGCGAGGTGAGGGGTTAATAAAATTTGATAATCCAAGGTTAAGATTATCAAGTTTCGATTCGAGTCCAAGATTACCTCCCTGTACCCTATTGTAATCGTAAGGTGATGCGGGCGGTGGCGTGGTATGTATGTGACTCGATTGTTTCGAGAGCAAAAGTGGTGTCAAAGGGTCGGAGACATCGTTCAAGCTAAGATTAAAACAGCGATTGTTTTCATTGTGGCGCGCCTTGTCGCCATCAGAAGCTGCAGGCCGTGGAGCGCGTAATTGATTTCGTTGTTCTAGGCGGGGACTTGAAGAAGATGGGGGGTCTGGGATATAATTCAGGCCAAGATTGAGGTCCCCAAGGGTAAATTCAAGCTCGAGGTCGTGTTGATCAGAATTCGCCTCAACGCCATGTGAAGAAGGAGTGGGTAGTATCGTGGATGACGAAGGCGCATCCGCCGGGTACACCTCATTATCCACAGGCATCACCCATCCTTTGAGGTCTAGGTATTCTCCTTGAGGAATTCCAAGTCTCGGAGAGGTGTGTAGAGACGATGGCGATGCAAATCGAGGCGACAGACCTGTGGAAGGGAGACGCTGCTCCCTCTCAAAAGCAACTGATAATCCTGCCGAGTTCCCTCTATCCGTCGTTAAGAATATATACCATGAAAGGCGAGATATAAAGTAACATACATTTCGTTTTCTTCCTTCCACTTTGCAAATATCTCATCAGTGGCGCGTCTTTTGCCTTTCAAATCTGGTAGAACGCTTGAGCTCGTTTGTGCCATTCGTGGGGGAGAAAACAAATGCTGTATGCGGGGGGTACGAGGGTAAGTATGTTTATACAGCAGATTGACTTCCAAACTACCTTTAAGTCCTGGTCGCAAAATGCCATTTAATGCCATCGAAACGTTATATTGTCTGGACAGCCCTTGCCTATAGAATCTCATTGTTTTTTTTTTTTTTGTCTGTACGTGTTAGTCGTCAGGGGAATAAAAAGTTCATGATAAGTCATACTTACAGAAACTGTCCCGACGGCTCATGATTTGTGTCATCGTGGGGGGCATAAGATGTTTAGATCCTGGCTTGTCTATTGAGCCTGAGGGTGAAAAGATGGTTGTTAAGTCAACTGAAATGATTATGCCTGAAAAGAATCCTTGTCTTCACAAAGATTGTAAGTACAAGTAACAAGCTTTTCGTTTATTGTTCAACGCCGTCGTGTCACGTGGGCCGTTGGCGCGAGTCTGAGGTGCTCATGGAGGGAATTCACTTCGCGGTTCTATCAACAGGCTGGCGTGTATTATCTCTGGATAGACTCGGAGAGGCTTGTTAATGCGTCTGCCGTCCTACTGCAGTCCTGCTACTGTTGTTAGAGACCGTTTCGAGACTCTTTGCCTGATGACCCTACTGGACATTCAGGAGACACCCTACGTCTTGAAAATTTCAGAGTCTCCCGAGTGACGAGTGGGGAATAATGAGTACCTGCCCTTGACGCCTTAGATTGCCATGAATCTGGAGGGTTTAGATGTCATATCATACACTGCCTTTCGTAAGGTGATCTGACTGGGCCCACAAAAAAGCTACAAGGGACTACTTAGAACACGGGGATCACTAGGCGTACAAGCTTACAAAGTTTACTAATTTTGTTCGTGGTGTACGAGTACATGAAAAGAAAGTAGAAAAATCCCAAAAAAAAGACGGAGAAAAAGTAATGCACCCAGCTATCAGATGTCCACATCTAGAGGAATTCTGCAAAGAGGGCAGGTTTTGTTCCTAGCCAACCACTTTACTAAACATTTTTCATGAAAAGCGTGATGACAGGTGGAGGTCAATCCAGCAACCTCCTCCGGTCTGAACTGTGAAAGGCAGATACCACATCTATCCACCGCTATGCCAAGTAGCGAAAGTCTTAACTTCACACGTCCATCATTCGTCATGCGCCGGCGAACGAGATCAATGGGCCCAATGAGTGATATGTTGACGTTTTCGTGGGTCGCCGGGGCACTTTGTAAGGGCAAGCTTTGACTGGGCGCATTCGCCGGCCCTAAGAACTCCGAAACCAGGAGTAGCGCCTGACGGCATCAATGGAGGGTGTGTCCATTCCGCACGCTGTGAACTTACTTCATAGTTTGAACCACCGTGCTGTTCGTCGCTCAGCTGGGATACCAGAAGATCAAGGTCTGTCATGTCCAACAAACCGTTAGTGGAGGGAGTGGAGCGGGTGCTTGTGTCCACTATTGGTGAATCAAGTAAGCTCGTCACCAGCGCTATAGAGGAATTTGATCTGAAGCGCTCGTCTTCGGTGTGGGGGGTCGATGTACCGCTCGACGAGTTAGTCAAGGATGTATCATCTAAATCGATAAGAAGGCCTTCAGGACACTGTGCATCTGATGGGTTAGGTTGTTCAGTAGCGCCCATTGAGGTTGGATCACTACGGGTAGAACCTGGAGGACGAGGTAAGGGTCGACCTGGATAGTGATATCGACGAGTAGGCGTCAGAGGCTCTTGCAATGTGGGTCGAGATGAGTTTTGAGAGAGAAGGGTAGGTTGGTAAAGCAAGGACCCTAATTCCACATTATCGCAACTAAATTGAGCTGAATTTGGAAGGTCATTTAGAACTCCGCGGGACGAGCCCATTTGTGACCGCTCTGGGACAGGGGTCGTTGGTGAAGAGGACGTAGATAGCGAATAGTTTCCAGTAGGGGTTGTAGGACTAGCGAGTAAATGATCTGGTGAAAAATTGATGGGGCTCAATGGAAGTGGCGTGTTCAAAGCCTGCTGAAACAAAGCCGCTGCTTTGCCTTCGTCCTCCTCATCCCCTTCCCATTGTACGGCACATAATGGTGAGGGAGTTCTCCTCTGCGATAGCGGAATTTCCATCTTCCTTGTACGGACAGTTGTCACTATGGGTCCCAAAGTTATTGGTGTGTTGGCACCTTCATCTGGTACTCGTCGCGGAGGCTCATGACCTTTGGGACCGCGACGAGCTGGGCGACTGTAAATCTCAGCCACTTTTTGATCCCTCAAAGAGAGTGGGTGCGGGCCATATGGCGTTTCTTGCGGCAAATAGTCGCTTGTATGAATTGGAGACTGGAATGCAGCCTCAGATGCTGGCGATCCAAAAGTAAAGCTCTGGCTACGCGTTGGAGACGCACCCAAACTTTTGGGAGTTGCCGGGTCGACCGTTATATCCATTGATCTAACCACTTGGTCCTTATTATCTACAAGCTCCCAGACGTCGAGATTATCACTATCTGACCAGTCTCTCGCTTTTTCCTTGCCCTTTGAGGAGAATAATTTGCGCGGTGCGGAGTTATCACTTCGTCTCGTTGTCGGTGTGGAGGTAGCTATCAGTGGCAGTCGAAAAATTGAATTGGTCGCAATGGAAGTGGTGCTGCGGAAGAACGTTTTAGAGCGTGAAGGTGAATAAGGGGAAGATCCCGGTGAGGGATGGGCAGAAAGGGATTTGTCTTGCAATGCCAAGGAGCGAGAGGGAAAGAAAGTACGTAGTGGTGACAACGACATGTATCTTCGTTTTGGTGTTGTTGGAGAATGAAGGGGAACTTCTATATCTTCCAGTTCAGATGGCAAAAGTTCACGACTTCGATTTCGTGCCCTTCCACGAGATCCACCCAAGAGATCGTCCACCTGCAAAGGCGACGCAGTGGGGAATTCAACACCCCGTCTATTCCTCCAGTCCTTCTTGATACTAGCTTCGAGCTTTGGGCCGGAAGGAAGATCAGCTGAAGATACTGGGATAGTATTTTTGTCGATGATTTCAATAGATTCATCTGAATCAGATTCTGAATGACAATCAACGAGCGGGTCTGGGAGATGAGGCTGAGAAACAACCGGAACGTTATTGCGTTCCCTTTGTGCAGCAACTTCAGTTAAATTTGGAGGCATGGGTGCCGTATCATTTAGCAATGTAGTTGTGCTCGGACAAACAGATAGAGATGCAGTTGACATCGCCTCTTGAAACGATGGTGGAGGGTAATTAGGGACATCTGATTAGTAACGTAAACGTGAATAGTCTTCAATTTCTTGATGAGCGGACGTACCGTCATTAATACCGTCATGATATGGTCGGTCTTGGCGTCCCATGCGCAATGGAGGGCGTCGCCCACTGCCAACGATCATCTTCCGCAAAGGACCTACATTGAATCTTATATCTTCATCTGACCTCAAGTTTCTTTCTTGTCTGGGTCGACCCCTCGCCTTCTTCGCTTTAGCATGACTGAAACGTGCACTGTCATTACTATCTGTTAGCGGTGCGACCGAAGAGCCTTGTTGTGCGACGAGCGTCTGAGGAAATGGTGAGATGCGAGCTGCGTCCGCACGTATTTGCGGAGACATTGAGAATATCAGTACAAGGCGACGCTGCTTTGAAGGAGCATGCGCAAGACACGAAGAGGCAGCATTGCCAATCTTTGCTTTTATTTGGTTTTAACACCAGATTGCTTCGAGTCTCCGCTACTCCGCCACTCATGCCTGCTGGCCGACTTGGGTAACAAGAGATTGTGCAGTTGACGGAAATGACTTTCCATTGAGAAGTTATTAAATGGTCGGCGTTAATGACTTAGAAGGTTGGAGTGATCGGAACGAGTGAACTTTCCTCTGTTTGGCGAAGCCTTGTGATCCAAGCACAAATATCACAGTGGTAGTATGATTTTGAAATGCACTGTGGAAAGTGAAAAGGTGATAGCGATAGATGAGCAATTCCTTCCCTTCGATCACGGGTTGGCACAAATCATCGGAGTATTTGATCAAAACGAACTATTATCTTAGTATAAATAAGTTTACAAAGCAAGAGCAAACCGCATAACAAGAAATATAGCCAGACAGGAATCATTCTGAATATCCAGCCAGGTCATCGGATGATGGCATAATCTCGGGAGATCTAAGTTGTATTAGGGGATTCGGAGAGTCGTCCTCGTTTGATAGCGTGTCGTTTGCCGATTCATCGCTGGAAACAGTTAACGGCTTGGTTCGTCGAGTACTCCGGTGTCTTCCATTAACAGATTTTGTTGGGGTTGTGATACCTTGGGCCTCTGAATCACTAGATTTCGTAATCGATTCTGTGATTCTTGAACGTGTTTTCCTATGGAAAGTGGAACTGAATAAGTATAGACTACGCAGTTACTGTGATTTCGAGAATACCGGGGGCTCTTGAGTCGATTCCGCTTCCTATTCGGTGAGCTAAGAGCGCCGGATCCTGGTACAAACACACGCCTATTGTTCAGACGTGACTGAATGCGTTAATCGATTGCTCATAATCGAACACGCACTTGACACCTTTCTTTTTCGGCGTGGTTTTTACAGCCACCGGCGCAGGACCGGAAGCCTTAATATTAATGGCTTTTTCCTCTTCAGACCTGCGCAGCAATGAGAAAACAGCATTTAGAAGAAAAGTATTCGCATAACCCGTCATCCATCTCGGACTCCGACTGGGATGTGATGTTATGGTCTTTCAGAGGGGGTCGCCTCTTTGTTTTGTCCCTGGGTGGCTTGCTTGGGGTCGGAGAATTGGCGTCGTCCGCAATGGAAGATCCGTCGTCATCATCATCGCTGTGACGCCACCTTTTAGTTTTGGACACCACGAAAAGCAATGCATTTACTTCGCTTCGTTGTCTTCATTCAATGAACCATTCCGCCGAGATCCATTGGAGTTGATATCGACTCCGATAGAGCGGTAGAGGTCCTTGAATTCGTCATCCACATAATCTCTTGAGTCAATACCTTGTAATTCTTTCTGGAATAACTTCGAGAATCGGGTGCGGAAGCGGTCAAATATTTTTCTAATAGCAGGGTTTTCAAAGGGACATTGCTTTCAAAACAGTTAGGCATTAAAAAGCGAGTCAAATCTCCATGCTTACAATTTCGTGATAATTGAGCAGAATGTGCAGTTTATGAACCATTTGGTCGGCGATCCCAGTCACGATATGTAAATGACTTAATAGCTGGCATAGCATCTTCTTGTTGTCATCTCAAGATTATGAGTCAATGCAAGAGCAATGAAATTCGGAGATATCCCACCAGTTCGATCTGAATTATACAATGCCACAAGAATATCGACAGCAAGGTTTACATGCACGTTTTGATGTTGACCCTCCTTAGAAAGTCTAGACAAAATGTCGTCAGAAAGCTATTGTCGCGATGACGAAAAATTATATACATTTCGGCTGCCTTCTGAGGGTTGGTCCAGTCAAGCATCAAAAGTCCAAATTGGTAAGGTTGGATCATATGTTGATCGTCCTCCAAATCCCCGTAAATTTGAACCATGAGATCCAGTGTCTCAACAAACACCTGAACTTGACTCAGCAATGATAATTAACTGCAATTAAAGAGGCATACCGATTGCATTCGGCATTGATTTTGCGACGAGGAATAGCAATAAACAGGGAAAAAATATGCAAGACATTGTCGCAACTCCTGATTGTGAGCTGTCGCTGGTGAGACATAACTTAGAGCTAAAGCTGTCAGGGCCTAAACATATCCAGCAATGTCAAAAGGATACGGCAAAAGAATAACATACTCGTGGATCTGTCAATATTCCTGCAAGAATTAATTTTGAGATTCCAGTGGAGAGAACAGCCAAAGCAGAGGGACTTTCTTCTGCTTCAAATGTTTGCAGCAAAAAATTGACGATCCGTTGTGCCTAATACAGGTAAGGCATATATTTTGTTTCAGGAATTAGAAAGCTCACAATATCTTCAGAACGCCCAAAGAACTCTTGGTCGTACACAATCAGCAAGTCAAGAATTATTCTTAGAACTTGAACTTTGAGGTCATTAGGGGCACTTTGGACTTGGCTGAGGAAGAGTTGGAAGGAATTCAAGGCCATGTTCTGTGAACTGACAATAAGTGAAGTCAATGGGAACGAAGAGAAAGTTCACCAACTTTTGCTAGAAGACAACATAACCCCAAGCTTACCAGGGCCTTTTCCCGCATAGCCAATTCTTTTCGCTTCACGGACGGTATGATGAGGTCGGATAAAATGCCCTCGAGCGTAGAATTATCTTCGAAGCTCTATAAACAGGTCAGGAATAGGCATAGATTGACTATGATCGAAGAACGTACACCGTCTACACGCTCCAACATGGCAATACATAACAATAAACATCGAATATCCGTCATATCTACTTCTGTGCGTTCTTCACCTGACATTTCGTCTCGTACCTTGGTCCGACGGAGAGAACGAGAGCATTCCCTACGAGTGGTAGTTTGCGTGGAATCCGACTGGTTGCCGTCGCTCTAAATAGTATACCCGATAAACTGAAGGTTCAGCAGAAGCAGGAAAAATATTACCCCAGGGGTGTTGGTATCTTCTTCCTCGCCATCTCGAAGTTCAACCACTATCTCTACAATAACGCGGATTAAGTCGCGTTCAGACGGCATGATTTCCTTCAGCACATCGACACATCTTTCAATGAGTCCTGGAGGCAATTCTGGATGGCTAAGCATATCCTCTAAATGGAAAAAAATTGTGTTAGCTGGGCAGACTTATTGCGGGATTGCATGGATTGAAGATACTGACTAACAACCGTGAAAACTTTTCGCCTTCCAATTTCATCCATGAAGTCAAGATTCAAAGCCATCCTCAACAATTCGCTTAGAATCACTTCGCGTTTAGCCACCTCCTCCTCCATTCTTTCGTCCTCATCTTGGTCTTCAGCTGCGTGCAAAAGCTTAGTCGTTTCGGCTTCTTGCAGCACCTCAAGGAGCGCATTGTACGATTCTTGAATATAGAAGGCAAATGCAGTTACCACTGGCAAAGATGATGTCTCGAGACGCTTCTCGTGTTTGATACTTATACAGTGTTCAACAAAAACGCGCGCTAGAACAGATGATTCGGGAGAAAGGTCCTTCCAGAAATCATCTGAGAAATGTAAGACTGTAAAAAGGATATTTCAAATAGAGAAAACTAACCCGTAAATATGAAGACATCCGGTATATCAGGTCTTGTAACGAAGATCGATAGCACTGCATCAACTGCAATAGCCTCTCCGGGACCAACGACATCAAATAAAAGTAAAAACCCAATAAAGGCATTCATGAATCCCGTTTCATCGCCAACCCAAGTGAGATCCTGACGTAGATCATCATCTTCCAAGATCATGTCAAACCAGCGGGCGACTAGCTTCCCGGCTGCGATCCGCACGCCTGGTTCTCGGTCGCCCAAGCCGTCCTTGACTACTTTCTCGCGTTGAGCAATTGAGAGTTGACGGGGATGCACACCCTTGGTATTCAGAACTCCAGCATAAACAAGTTTGCGCGTTACTGGATCAAAATCACGTGTGCGGCTTAGGATGACATCTAGGGTGGTTGGGGCTAAGGGAACATGCAGAAGGGCAGTACGGCGAACTTCGCTGAGAATATTTTTGAGTTATCATGAAACAAGGTTAGGCGAGTACTTACGGAGCTGGATCATATGAGATAACATCGAGAAGCACTTCTAGTATTGTTTGTTCTCCTTGTTCAGCATCATCCGGGTCTTCAGTCCCAACAAGTTTAGAAAGAGCAATTACAGCGTGTGATCGTATAATGGCTTCTTTATCACATATGCGTTCCAAAAGGCTTTCAAGTAGGACACTATATGTATCTTCACTGGAGATATGTCAGAATAATATCAATCAGTAGGTCTTGGCTACTTGCTCGACTTCTCCCAGATGAGTTATCATCTCAGATACAATAAACACGGAGCGATACCGTGTATTCTTATTTTTTGCAAGGAAGCCTTGGAACAGCCACTTGAGCAATCGGGAGACAAACCTGGAGGCGACTGTGTCCTCCTCCTCCTCCTCTATAGCTGCTGAAATGGACGAAGAGGAGGCTTTGAATTTCTCCGCCAGAGCTGTCCATTAAATATCAGTAGTTTGTTAGACAGAAGAGAAAGGGATTACTTTTCTCATTCAAGAATTTCACATACAATCCTACAAACTTCACGATTCGATCCGCTGCGCCAGGGCCTTTCTTCACCACGAGCGCCCGGTTGATCATGTCAATAAAGGTATCGCCAAAGAGCCGCTCCCCAACAAGTTTCGGCGCGGTACCTTTTTTGGCAGCCTCCATAACGATCGCTGCTTTGGAATGCAATTTGTAGAGAGCAACGCAATTTTTCTTGTGATTTGCCAGCGACCCCTGGGCTTGATCAAAGATAGCTGCGATGCTGTCATGTAGATCTCTCAAAGTTTCGGGTTTAGGAGGCATTGTCAAGGAACCAGATTGTACTAATCTTGGTAGACCAAGTTCAACCCTGTTGATCAATCATGTTTAGGTTTGTTGTGCGTTATGGACGTGTTATTTGTCTCGATCATTCGATCACATATCTAATCTAATCCAAAGCACTGCATAAGCTTAAACACGAGGCAAGCATGAGGCAAAGGTGAAAGAAACATAGAAAGAAACATATGGTCGATTGGGCGGTATGTCTACGTGTTACGTATCTAACTAACAATGATACTAAAACTAAATCATCCGTCAAATATTACGGATAAGGAACAGCCTTCTAGTCTGGTCAGGTAGGGTACGAGGGGAAACAAGTTAAGATAGTGTTCCGCGAGACATAGAGTGGACATAACAAATGTCCCTGCTCTGAAAGCAGCTTAAACAAAATAAAAGCTTCAGATCTTCCGTGGCACACTGCAGTGCTACACTGGGGAAATGCATATTGCATACGTGGAGAGTTGGGAATGAAATCATGGTAGAACGATTCACCATCCGTCGTCGTCCAGGCTTTAAATAAGATGTTTGTTGTCAGTTCACAATCGTTATCCTGGTTAGTCCGGCGCCTCGGAGCGTGATCTACGCTCAACATCGGCACGAGAGAGCGGGCGCTCAATTGACGGAGGCCAATTGATCACTGACGAGAGCGATTGTGCACGGGCCCGAGTATTTCGCACGTATACTGGTGACGCCGAACGCTGTCGTTTAGGGCGTGGATTATCCACAGGGTCAGACGATGTGTGAGTATCCATGATATTGTCCCGCCAGGTTTCGATGGACGTCGACAAAGCTTCAACAGGGGGTAACAACGAGAGGGATAGCGAATCAATCGGAGGAAAGAGTTGCCCGGGCTCATCGTTACAGGCACTGGGAAGCCAGTCAAAGCTGCCACGTCCAGTGCCTTCGGTAAAGGAGTCCATGTCCTTCATCAGCGGAGCATTTAGATATGCCTTGTACTCGCCAGCTTCGCACTTGTCGTACCAGTCGTCAACGATTTTACTGATAAGGATGAGGTTACGACAAGGTAAAGGATTTTGACCAACATACAATGAAGAAGCCTCTGGATGAGCGATTGAAATAACTGCATGGCCGGCATCAGGTGTGGGTAACGATGCGGTACCGGATGTGGGAGTTTCGTCACTGAGTAATGTCAGCTGATGAAGCCTTGTGAAGGGCATGGGCAATGGGCACAAACATTTCTTCGAAACCCTTTAGTGGCAGTCCGTGTAGCTTGTCCAGGATTTCCTCCTGATTGACCCCATTGTCTTTTACATGAGCCATTTGTGCGATATGAGGATAGATATAATAGGGTATAGATAATCCAGCGTCGTGAAAGTAAATTGAAAGGTGGGGGAGATTGAGGTAATGCCCTGGCTGAAGAGATTACTAAGAACGACGAAAGATGAGCAACAACTCAATGAGATGGTATGAAAACATACATGAAAAGCTTTTGAACAAGGGTATACACTAAACTTGAAAGAAGCCCGTATATATGGAGTGGGCAATGACTTTGAGTCGACTGGGATATCAGTGACGAAGGTGAAGGTAAAGAGAGAGATCCAAACTCCGCATGGTCTCTTTGTACGGCAACACGGCGCAGCACTGCCTAGATTTCGCACGCTGGCACGTATTCCCCAGAGGTTGCAGCTTTAACGGCGGCAAATCAGTATGGGGTAGTACTACCTGGAAAGCTCTGGAAGTTAATAGAAGGACGACGTGTGTGATCCTAAAATAAAAGAAAGGTTGCGCAGAGAAAATAAGATCCTCTGGAAAGCACTTGACCAAGTTAAGCCTATTCAATGTCAATATTAATGTTCAACGAGCTAAACCACAGTAATTGGGAGGGTGGGGTGGAAATAGATACATGATCTTGTTATTTATGCATTCACGATTCAACGCGTCAAAAGGCATTTACTCGTTGTATATTGCACCAAGAAATTTATTAACATCTAGTAAGTGTGCAATTGGAACAAGACAACCCAATAGAAAACTTGAAATGAGAAGTAATGAAGCGAAAAAAAAGTTGAAAGTTGTCGTTAATCTAACCTACCTTTACAATATACTAAGACCTAGAACGCGCTGAGAATTTAAGCTACATAAATTACTTCAGTACTAGTCTTTGGGCTTAGTAGCTTTGATTTTTGGGTTACAGTTCGGCCAATAATGACAAAGCCTTATATTTCAAGTTATAACATGAGCGGTAGGATATACTGACACGTAAAAACACGTATCCTGTAGAATATTATTGACTGCCAAGTTCAAGGAATATTGATATTTTACGATTGGAGTGACGTATGTGACATAGTGACAGTTTACGTGGCTGAAGAATTGGCGGCATCTTGAACTTGCTTTTATTCCAAGGTAGTCTGCGACACCCCCGGCGAAACACGATTTTCACATGATTAACTTCGAAGATGTCGAGGAACGCGATGGTATAGTATTTTCTTGACCTTTTTTTTTATCTGGTGACCAACTAAATAATCTATGTAGGCGTCCGATTGTCCTGGAACGTCTGGCCTTCATCACGCATAGAGTCAACGAGAACGGTGGTACCAATCTCGGCGCTATATACTCCTTTGAAAGTTCGGGAGGATCTACCGCCAGTGCTATATGAACCAGTAGCTTGTAAACCCCCTTGTCGCGCTATTCTCAACCCTTACTGGTAAGTATCATTGCACTGCTAGCTTTATTATTTCATTTTATTTGAAAAAAATTTCAAGCCAAATCGATATCAGAGGGAAACTTTGGATTTGCCCTTTTTGTCTCTCCCGAAATGCCTTTCCACCACACTATAAGGATATTTCTAATACCAATCTGCCCGCTGAGCTTTTACCGAAATATACGACTATTGAATACACCCTTGCACGTCCCGCGCAAGTCCCGCCTATCTTCCTCTTTGTTGTTGATACCTGCCTCGACGAAGAAGACCTGAAGGCTCTCCGCGACGCGATTGTTGTCAGTTTGAGCCTTATACCGCCCTTCGCCCTTGTTGGCTTGATTACATTTGGCACTATGGTTGGTTTTGGATCATGATCATGCGCCCATATTCTAGTTGATTAACTTGTCCTCTTGCAGACCCAGGTACACGAAATTGGGTATGCAGAATGCAGCAAGTCATACGTGTTCCGCGGAGGGAAAGAATACCAGCCAAAGCAAATTCAAGATATGCTTGGATTGGCCTCTCAAAACCGCGCTGCACCCCGTCCGGGTCAGCCTCTCCCACAGCAATCGTTTGGGGCATCTCGCTTTTTGCTACCTGCCCAGCAATGCGAGTTCCAGTTGACGGGTATCTTGGAGGGCTTGACACGCGACCCCTGGCCCGTTGCAAATGATAAGCGCGCGCTTCGTTGCACGGGTGTCGCTTTAAGCGTTGCTGTCGGATTGCTCGAGACAACTTTCCCAAACACTGGAGCTCGCATCATGCTCTTTGCTGGTGGTCCTGCTACCGAAGGTCCTGGGATGGTTGTTAGCAATGAATTGAAAGAGCCCATCAGATCCCACCACGATATTGAACGTGATAGTATAAAGCATTTTAAACGTGCCATGAAGGTCAGCTAAGCCTTAAAATTTTAGTGTTTGCATTGCTCATAACGTCTAGTTTTACGAAGCTTTAGCTAAGCGCGTTTCTAATAACGGTCACGTTGTTGATTTGTTTGCTGGTTGCCTTGATCAAGTTGGCCTCCTAGAAATGAAGTCGTTGCCCAGCTCGACGAATGGTGTAATTGTTCTGTCAGATTCGTTCGCCACTTCTATCTTCAAGCAAAGCTTCCTTCGCATGTTCCACAAAGATGACCAAGGGCACTTGCAAATGGGGTTCAACGCCACATTTGATGTTCAGGTAGGCAATCATTTTAACGACCCGAAGATTCACCAAACTCTCGTCTAGACCACAAAAGAATTAAAAGTATCAGGTTTAATTGGCCACGCCATTTCTGCTGGAAAGAAATCTGCCTGCGTAGGTGAGACAGAAATTGGTATCGGTCAAACATCTGCTTGGAAGATCAATGCTATCACCCCTCATACTGCGACTGCTGTGTACTTTGAGGTTGTTACCCCTGCCGGCCAATCTCTACAACAAGGCTCGAGAGGTCTCATTCAATTTGTCACCCATTACCAACATTCTTCCGGACAACAGCGATTAAGGGTTACGACCATTGCGAGAAACTTCGCAGAGGCAGGCGCTCCTAGTATTGCTGCCTCTTTTGACCAAGAGGCCGCTGCTGTCTTGATGTCAAGGATAGCTGTGTTCAAAGCCGAGATCGATGATTCTCCAGACGTACTACGCTGGTTGGATCGGATGCTTATTCGACTTTGCCAGAAATTTGCCGACTTCAGAAAAGAAGACCCTACGAGTTTCAGGCTCAGCGACAACTTCAGTATATATCCTCAGTTCATGTTCCATCTCCGTCGCAGTCAATTTTTACAAGTTTTCAATAATAGTCCAGATGAGACCGCTTTCTACCGGTTAGTCTTTCTTTTAATCCCCAAAGATAAATACTGACTACAACTAATCAGGCACATTTTGAACGAAGAGGACGTCAATAACTCTCTCATTATGATTCAACCTACACTCATGTCGTACACATTCGACACGCCGCCTCAACCAGTTCTTCTCGACAGCGTCTCCATCAAGCCTGAAGTGATACTTCTGCTTGATACCTTCTTCCACATCCTGATCTTTCATGGTGAAGTTGTGGCACAATGGCGGAAGCAAGGTTATCAAGAGCAAGACGGATATGAAAATTTCAAGGAGCTATTGGAAGTTCCAGTTGCCGATGCACAAGTATGTTTATTGTGATGTTATAAATGAATGGTCCACAACTCACCTGGGAATAGGACCTACTTGTGGATAGATTCCCCATTCCTCGGTATATTGTGTGCGACCAAGGAGGCAGTCAGGCCCGTTTCCTCTTGTCAAAACTCAACCCGTCAACAACGCACATGTCGGCAAGCATGTACGGGTCGTCGCCAGGAGCTGGCACAGGTCAAGCTATCTTTACAGATGACGTCAGTTTACAAGTCTTCATGGAGTATTTGAAGCGACTGGTGCGCACTTGTTTATTGACTCACGGTAATTTATATAATAATCTGCTTCTTTTCCGTCAAACAGGCTGTAGGGGCACAAACCAATTGATTTGTTAATTTTGTCGTAGAGATGATCCTTTTGCTCTTTTGTTATTTTATTAAAAGCCTAAAGACTGATTTGTGGATCGCTCTCGTTGGCTGAAGCTTAGGTTCCCTCATGAATTTACATAGCACCCACATTTCGGACCTCAGATGCATAACTCCTGCCTTCATGTGAATCTATGACCCCTAACTACCTCGTCATTGCGAACGCGGACAGTTTTAACGACTGTGTTTCATAATGTGTCTTTCATTTTTATACTCGGTCGTATGGACCATGGTGTTGTGCTCCCTTGTTCTATTGTTAAAGAGGCTCATCATGGCGCGATAATTGATGAAATAGATATACAGCATGATCATATATCGCAGTAAGCACGTCATTTAGCAAGATGTTGCGTTCTAATAAACTCCCTTTGGTAGTTGTCCCATAGTGTCCTCAGTCCAAGATTAACTTTTATTTTTATTGCTGTTTCTCCGAGCACGTTTTGTAACGGGATCTCTATTTTCACCGATGACTCCATATTTTGCGAATCGCCCAGATCTGCAAGTCCAAGTAAGAAGAATGGATCCCATGGGCTTCTTGAAGCTCAAAACCGCTTTGGGGTATGGTTCGCCCCCGAAAATGCATCCTTATCCATTAAGAGTTCGCTTGGAGGGTTAAAGGAGCAGGTCTTGGTTCTCATGTGCAACTGCAAAGTGCATCATTCTACTTCTCCTTTTGTGTCGAATTTCTGAGCCACCTCCAGGCATTAGTGATCCTGATAATGCATTCACCATATGCACACAAGATAAGTCCTCCACCAGAATTTCCAGATCTCGGGAGATCCGGTTCCCTTTTTTACTTTGGTGGCAGTAGTGAGAGCACAAGGGTTCCGCGTGGTCCACAAGGGCCCCTCGGCTCTCGCATAAGAAGCGAAGTTAACACCTACTTTTCATCGTTGCTCTCTACTCAGCCGATTACAACATGGGTATTCCAGAGAACGTCGCTCAGGACGCTGCAGGACCTGATCTTCCATACTCATCGCTAGATGAAAAGGTGAAGAGTCCACCAAGCATTGAGTCGCTGGAAAAAGGGTCTCTTGAATCTGGCCTGGAAGATGTCGTTATGTTGAACGGCGAGCCTGTGGTCACTAACGGACGAGATGTGTCGCGTTTTGTGGTAGACATTCGTGACGATGGAGAGGAAGCCCTTACGTTTCGATCCATCTTCTTGGGAACCCTTTTTGCTGGACTTGGTGCAGCTTTATGCCAGGCAAGTACCCGAATCTGTTGGAGCAATGGTATCATTGAATCTAATTTTATTGCAAGATGGGTTTCTACCCCCAATAGTCTTTGATCCAACCCTGGTTTACTAAGTACTGATCACCCAGCTCAAAATGT